>AUXL01000327.1:0-12071 GCA_000482185.1 Angomonas desouzai | reverse complement strand
TCCCGATAAGAGGAGAAAATTTTAGGCGTCTCTCCTGTCTTCATCCTTTATATGATTTCAGATAACTTTCTCCGACGTCTTTAAAAAATTTATATTTATTTTTTATTTTCGTCCTAAAATTCTTAAATGACATATAATATAACCGTATAACAATATAATCTCGTAATAAATAAAGCAAACAAACAAACAATTTTTTTTTTTTTTTTGTGCTGATTGGCTTTTATATCGGTGATCGTTTGAATTTCGTGTGAAGTCTCTCATTTGTTTCTTCCCTTTTCCTTTCCTTTTCTCGTACCCCACTTAAGAAAATTCACTGAAATATTTTTATTGATACCACATGCCCTTGGTGTTGCCCAAACCTGTGGTCGGTGCGCCGATCGACGAAAAGGAGAAACTACAGGAACTGATGAAAATGCATAGAGCCCTCTGCGTCCGCCACGACGAACTCGGCATTGAGATTGTCCTCAACGATATTTTAGCCCTCATGATTCACTGTCATCAGTACGAGCAGGCAGAGAGCTTTGTCGCCTCGTGCGATATTAAGCTTCCCCACCGCGCCAACAATCAGGCGGCCCGCTTTTATTACTACGTTGGCCTCGTCCGCGCCCTCCGCCTCGAGTACGTGGAGGCCCACCAGTGCCTGCAGCAGGCCCTTCGTAAGGCGCCGGAGAGAGCCTTTGGATTCCGCATCGCGGCGACCAAACTGGCGCTGGTCATTCAGCTGCTCCTTGGTGAAATGCCCCCTCGCTCCGACTTTCTCGTCAAGGACATGCGAGAGGTCCTCGCGCCCTACCTCCAATTAGCCGGCTGCGTGCGGTTCGGCCAACTGGGCCGCTTCATGTCCATCCTGCAGCAATACAAGGACACCTTTGAGCACGACCACACGTACTCTCTCATTGTGCGCGTCCGCCAGCACGTCATCAAGACTGGGCTGCGCCGCATCTGCCAGGCCTACAGCCGTATTAGTATCATGGACGTGTGCAAGAAGCTGTCCCTCCAAGATATTGAGGACGCCGAGTACATTCTCTCCAAGGCCATCTATGACGGCGTCATTAGCGGCGTGATTGACAATGAAAAGCAAGAACTTATTACTAGCGATACAGTTGACGTTTACGCCACCTCAGAACCCCTTCACGCCCTACAGAAGAGAATTATGTTCTTGAACTCCATCCACAACGACGCCAGACGATCGATGCGGTACTCCGAGACGGACCCGGACTTGGCGGAGGAGCGCAGAAAGGCGGCGCAGGAGGAACGCGACGCACTGGAGCGTGCACTCGAGGACGACGACGGTTTTGATGATGTGGACTTTGAGGATGGCGTGTAAGAACAACAACAGCAACAACCGTACTTCTCTATTTCATTCTATAAAGAAAGTTTCCAAAGAAATGACCAGAATTCTACTGAAACTAATTTTTGTTTTTCTCGTTATACGTTTTCTTCTTTTCGTTGTTACACTTCAAATTCTATTTTATTTCCTTCTGTGTGTGGTTCCACTTGACCCCCTTCTCCCCTTTCTTTTCTATTTTTTAGAGAATAACAATAGTGTAATGGAACCTCGAAAACGTAGTGTAAAGAGCGCGTCTCCACTCAAATCCTCAAAGGAGCCGACGGCGCTCAGTTCTAGCGCGATCCAGAGCCCTTCTGCCAGTCGAAAGCAATCCGGGATGCCGCTGTGCATGTCAAAAGCACAAAAAGATGCAGCGGCCTCTTCCCCCTCCTTCTCCCCCTCTGGCCGCAAAAAAAGTTCCACCAGGGCCACCCCAGTCCCCCGCGCGGCCGGCGAGATCCCCGGCGAAGTCGATCGCTCTTTTCAAATGATGCTCACCTATCCCATCATGAAGGTCGCCGACACCGCCTTCGACACCACCAGCTCCACTAGCGGTAAGGTCACCCCTTCTCAGGCCTCCGTGAGCACCACCTCCCCCGAGGCGACGAGCCCCATCCACCTCAAGAACAGCGGCCGGGCGAGCGGGCCCTCTTCCCCCCTTCACAAGGCCTCCGCTGGAGACCCGATGGTGACGATGGCAAAGTCAATGAAGCGCGCGGCGATGTGGCAGACCATCTTGGTCACCGCTCTGATCCACGGATCCATGACGGACCAGTTCCGCGAGCTGCGCCTACGGAAGGCCTTGGAACGTCACTTACTACCGGTGCTGCTGAAGCGAAAGGAGGAAACGGGGTCGATTCTCAACCGCGACTATGTCCGGGAGGCCCCGTCGAACAAACCCACAGCTGGGGAGAATGAACTGATTCAGGGGAATTACTTGAAAGAGAACGACGGCTTCTTCCAAAGTCTCAACAACTCCGTTCTGCTGCAGTCCCTGGCGGAAAAAATGAACCGCGGCCGGTACCACGCTAGCGAGGTGATCGCCAAGCCAGAGGACTACTCCCAGCAGCGCATGTACTTTATTATTTCGGGTAAAGTAGAATTTCGCCGGGACGACACCTTTTTTGAGTCTCCCGTCGAGGAGTCGGTGCTGCCTAGTAAAAGGGTGTTGCTGCCAGGGGAATCGTTCGGCGGCATTTTTGCCTGTCAAGCCCAGTTCGGAGGGACCTATCGCGCCCTATCTCAGTGTATTATATGGACCCTTTCCGCGGAGGATTTTGAAAGTGTCTTTCGCCCCTTTGCGGATCAAACGATGCGAGATACGTACAAGGCGGCACTGGTGCAGAAAAATGAAGAGTGGATGCAACTGAAATATAACATAGCCACCCTCCCCTCCCGGATGCCCATCTACCGTCACCTCTCCAGTGTACTCCCACACAAAAAGTACGCCGAGGAGTTCGAAGCGTTAGTCAAACTAAGAGGAGACGTGCTCTTTGAGGAAGGGGATGCGGCGGGGGATGTGTATTGCTTACTAGAGGGTCATGTCTCCCGCTCCGTTCGCGGGGTCGACGGGACGTATAGCTCCGGTGTCCACCAAGTACTAGGCCTCAACGAGTACGGCGCCTTCAACCGCACCGGTCGCTTGATCCTACTAGGAGAGGAGCCCCACTTACTACCTGGGACCCAACGGTACCGCTGCTCTATCGCTAGCCGCTCCGCTCTTATTATCCGTATCCCAAAGACCGCCTTTATTAACGCCCTCCTCGATGAGCCGAGCTATCTGCTCCAGATACGCGAGAAGCTCGTACAATCTTATCTTTCCGAAATGAAACTAGACCCCCAATGCCTCAATTTTGTCCCCCTGTTGAAAGGGTTCTCGGAGAGTGCGTTAGCCAACTTGGTGAAGGAGTCCAAGCCGCTTCTCGTCCAGCGCTCCGTCGCCCTCTGTGAGCCCGCCCAGCACATCAAGGAGATTTTCCTCCTCGTGCGAGGCGACGTGAGGGACAACCGCACCTTTGGCCACCACCCCACCGAGCGGCTCGACACCCCGCCCCCCACGGTGCTGAGCACGGAGGACGATGTGCCAGAGAAGGGGAGGGGAAAGAAGGAAAAGGAAAAGAAGGTGGTCGCGAGAATTCACAAGGCCCTCTCCACCGCCCCGGTGGATACGGAGGAGCCCAAGTTAGGGTGGTCCTTTTCGTACCGGGAGGCCGGAAAGGAGGAAGCTCTCACCGCCGAGGGGACTCCCTACATCATCACCAACCCCGACGAACAGAGTGATCTCAATCCCCCGCTGCCACTGCCCCCTGCCAAGCGGTTTTCCGTGACGCTAGGCGGTTCCTGGGAGGGCTTGTTGGTGGACAAGTGGCCGTATGGATGGGAGGCGACGTCGACGGTGGCGGCCTGGGCGGTCCCCACGCTGCACATCCGCACCGAGTACAACAACTGCCCCAAGTCGGTCCAGAACACCATTCTCCAAGGAGCCCGTCTACGGCAGAAGGAGGAGATGGAGTGGCCAGAGATCAAGGTGGAAAAACTGCCCCCCATGACGGTCTACCAGCCCGATCCCAAGGTGGGGTACGTCTCCGCCCCCGCTGGCGGCACTGCGAAAGGCTCCCGCGCGTCGTCGTCGTCTCGGCGGTCCGTGGCGAAGGGCAAGAAGTCTGATCTAGAAGGCAGTGTGAGCATTGTGGAGGATATGGGATCAGAGGGCCTCTACTCGGGTAGCATGCTGTACTCTGAGGGGGTCACCACCTCCAAGGCACGCCAGAGCAGTGCTCGTGTCAAACAACCACCGACCGAGAAGAAAAAGAAGGCGCCCGCGGACTCTTCCAAAGAAAAGACCGCTCCCAAAAAGACCAAAGGCAAAGCCCCCTCCCCCGCCAAGACCAAGGCCCCTCCCCCCGCCGAGGAGCCAGCCCCTTCCCTCCCCAAGAAGAAGGCCTCCCTGCAGCACTTCAACTACTCCACCAAATCGACCAAGGAGCTGGAGGAGCCAAAGGAGGTGGCGCCACACTTATTGGCCATGTACAATGGAGAGTTCAAGAACGACGACCCGGCGGTGATTAACATTGTCCGAGACCCCGTCGCCGCCCCGAACCCCAAGAACAGCAAGAAGGCGCCATTGAACACCAACACTGGAAACGCCCCGGGGGAGTGGCCGGCGGCACAGCAGTCGAAGCAACGGTGGTTCAATGAGGTGCCCTCGTACGAACCCCTCCCGGGTACCACACAGAACGAAAACATCGCCGTAGCGGTGCCAGAGTACAAGACTAACACGACGTATATGACCAAGCGGGGTGGGAAGAACTACCGCGAGAACTTGAATGGGACGGTGGATTATATGAACTCTACCTCGGGTAAGAAATCAGAGAAGGGGGAGGAGACGGTGCCGGTCAAGTCCCACTCCGTCAACCCGAAACGTTATGTCCAAAAGTGAGCGTCATATCGGTTCCACAAAGTACACCGCTCCCCTCATGAAATGATGTATGATAGAATTATATCCTGTATAACTATTACAATTTATTATTTACTAGTATTGCAATTTGTAGAAGTGAAATAAAACTGTGTTTTAGTTGTTTTTTTTTTTTTGTTCTCTTTTCCCTTGAATCTCCGTCTTCCCCCTTTCCCCTCATCTCTTTCTCTCACAGTGTAGAACGACTTTTAGACAAGGATATATGACGGAGCTCAACTGGTCCTTGGCCCAACAAGGGGCCAGTGTCGCCGAGGTCTCCCAGGAGGCGACGCACACCGCCAGTTTTGCAAATAATTTGCTCTCCGATGCGGAGGATAGACTATGGATCACCGGCGATGCACCGCAGCATGTAACGCTAAAACTCTCCTCCCGCCACCCCCCGCTGTGGTACGTGGGTTGGCACGTCTGGCACGACTACCTCACGAACCCCAAGACGGTGGAGGTGGCCTCCGGGCCCTCCTCGGAGGTGCTGACGGCCCTGTTAGTGTGCGAGGCCCTCCCTGGTGCGGGGACCCAGGTGTGGAAGCTGCCCTCCGCCATCCCCCCGGAACACACCTTTGTCCGCTTCAAGATTGTGGACACCTTCGGCCCCGGCCCCACCTACCTCAATAACATCGTCCTCCTAGCCCGCGATCCCGGCCCACGCTATCGCAGTAGCAGCGAGAGTTACCCCCAGGCGCAGGCCAGCGTGGCGAGGGGGGTGTCCTCTCCCTCCTGTGCGGTGCCGCTTACCGTGCAGGCCAGGGCCAGCGAGAACCGCTCCAGCTTACCCCCCACGAGAGGGAACTATGACACCGATCTGGTTGCCTCCCGCCCCCCTGTCACCCCCAATAGCTCCACCGAGGTTGGTCTCTTCCTCCGCGGGGAGAGCACCCATCTACAGAGCGCCAATGTCAGTCGTATGAACGATCTGCTCAAAGGACTCGATGAGGATATTCGCTCCCTGAAGCCCATCAAGACCGTGAGTCCCTCCAAGAATATGCTCCTCTACGTCCCACCGGAGCCCACTACTCTCCCACCATTAGAGTTTAGTGCCGGGGAGGAGGAAGAGGAAGAAGAGGTAGAGGAGGAATCCCCTCCCAAGAAGCCAAAGAAGAAGAGTCACAAGCCGCGCTCCTCCCAGAGTGACGGGACGAACAGACTGAGGGAGACGGCGCCGGCGGTGCAGTACGTCGCCCCTCCCCCACCGCCCCAATACATCCCCCACACTTTTGAGTCCCGACTCTCCACCCTGGAGCAGGCCGTGGCCTCCCTCTCCCAGAGCGTGCAGCACCAGCGCGAGGACCTCATCATGATTAAGCGGCTGCTGCTGCAGCAGGCGACGGACCGGCGGCACGAGTTGGAGCGTCAAATGCGAAAGGAGAAGGAATCGGCAGAAGTTTCCGTGGCGGCCCCCGCAGCCCTTTCGAGGAACGCCCTGGATGCTTTCCCGTTCTCCCGCCAGCAGGTCTCGGTGGAGTTCCCCGAGGACACGTTGCGCGCCTTTGTGGAGAGCGTGATGGCGGAAAAATTAGAAAAAATGGCCAAAAAGACAGAGCACAAATTAAAGCAAAAGTCTCAGGCCCAGTTAGACGGCATCAGCCAGCAGCTACAGTCGATGTTGGAGGAGAGAGGGGGACGGGAGGCGCCCTACGCTCTTCCTCCGCAGGAGTCCCACCTCGGCCAGACCGCCCGGTACCCTAACAGCTTCGTCGAGCCCCGCGCCGCCGCCCCCTCTAGTCAGGGCAGTAGTCCCTTCAGCGTCCTCCCTGGGGGTCGGTACCGGTCCTTTCAACCGGGGCAGGGACAGCCCTCCCCCACCAATACGGTCCCATCTCTATTGTGAAGGACAATTCACAGGTCAGCAGTCGTTATTGATTGCCTCCCCCTGTTGTACTATCATTACTGTTTTTTTTTTTTCCACTTTTTTGTTTGTACTACTAGAGCCTAGACACTTTTTTTTATTATTATTATCGACACGATATATATGTATTCTTTATTCCTTATTATTGTTTTTTTATATAGATCTACCATCTTACTGCAGCTGTTTATTTTACTATGTGCATCAATTCCCCCCCCCCCCCCCTTCCTTTCCTCTCTATTCTTACTAGTAACGTATAGCTGTAGCAGTCAATCGATAGAGCCATGCAGGCCCGTAGAAATAGTATGATGAACCGCGTCGCCCGCCGCTACGCCCGTGTGCCCGGTGAGCACGGTGACGGCGGTGCCCCCGCCTTCTACCCCATCTCCATCAACCCCGGCTGGTGGGGTCAGCCCTTTGGTAAGGTGAAGGACGGCGGCAGTCAGCTCCTCTTCTTTTACCTTATAGTGTTCCCCTTTGCCTTCTACTGGGTCCTAGATGTTTCCATCTTCCAGAGAGCGCGGATGAGCACCGTGGGGAAGCGCGCCTTGGCGTCCAACTTCTACTTTAGAAATGTTGACATCGACGATCCCGACCACGCGATCAAGTACGCGAAGCTGCAGGAGGAGACGGCGGCCAACAAGCTGGAGGTGCGGTGGGGTGGGTCGAACTTCTTGGCCAGCTATCTGTGGCAGCCCGGCGACCCGGAGCCGGATATCCGCCGTAAGGAGGCCCCCCAGCACCACTAAGGAAATGGGAGGTGCGATATGGGTTCGTCGATGTGAAGGGAAAGTAAAAAAGAAGAAAACTGTCGATTTTTACCCTCTTTGTATTTTTGATTAGTAATAGGTAGCTGTAGAATGATATCTAGTTAGTAATGCAATATATTCAAAGTATAACAACAGTGTGAAAGTAATAATAAGTGGGCTTCTAATGTAGTTATGAATTGACGTTAACGTGCCTATTCAGAGAATATTCCTGTCTTCTCTCTCTTTGTATTTTTCCCTTAGAAACTCTACAAGCTTTTCAAATTTATACACTTTGTTTTTCTTAGTCCATCACTTTACAACAATGTTAGCCCTACTACAGTCCATTTTCACTGGACGGTCTCTGTTGGTGCTCCTCTATACCTACGGGTACCTTTTCACTCCCGTCTACTTCTTTGCCGCTCTGTTAGTTCTCGTACTGCGCGCAAAAGTCCCCTCTTTCCAAAATTTAACCGCCTACGGTGGGCGAGTCAAGGAGGGGAGAAGGAACTCCACGGGAATGGACCCTCAGCCCCTTCAGAAGCAACGAAAGGAGCTCCTCAGTCGTCACAATGAGAAGAGACGGAAGGACCAAAACCCTTTCTCCTATCACCTGCGCAGTGCGGTGAACGGTGCCAAGGACATTATTCAGACGCCAATCTCCCGTAAACACGCCTTTACGCTGTTTTACCTGGCGGGTGTAGTGACCTGCGGCGCGCTCTACCTGGGGTCTCGGCAAACGAGGGATCTCTGCGTGGAGTCCGCCTCTCAGTCGGTGCGCTATCAGCTCTACAAGGCTTTCAACCGCACTTTACCGTGGGAGGAAACCAATGACCTCGAAGGGGTACGGCGGTATGCCACCGCGTTAGGGGCCCACCGATGGAACGGAGGACTCGAGAGGAGGAGTTCTGGCGCGAGGTGGACGCTTGTCACCACTTCACCCGTCCGCTGGGGTCTCTCACTTATATCTCCCTTTTCCTCTTTGGTGCGCACTGTTTGATCCGCCTGATGGAGTGCCTTTTGGTGCACCGCTTCCGCCAGCAGAACGACCACGTCTCTCTCTTTGCGTTGGTGTCGGGTGTTTCCTTTTATGTAGTGGCCTCGATGGCGTGCTTTGGGCCCATGCTACACGCTCCACTGAACGCCCCGCGAGAGGCTGAATTCATTTTGAAGAGCCTGTGGATCCCAAAGGTCACCAACAGCAGCGGTGGGGTGCAGTTCTTCTCGGAGGAGCTGTTTAAAGTCTCCCAGCTCCCCTTCTTCCACGTTAGCGAGCTGCGGCAGAGCCGTCTGACTATGGTGGACCGCGACCTCTCGACGCTGTTTCCCACTCGCTACCAAAGCTCTCATATTGCCTCCCTTCTCCACACCGGCCTACGGTGCCTGCTGGTCGGCTCCTCTCTACTCTATGTGGTGACGATGCTAATACAGATGAAGTGCCACTTCGACCTCGCCCAGTTGCGCCAAAAGTCTAGACTGAAGGGAAGGGATTTGAGGTACGAGAATGAAATCATTCATCGTGCGATGGATCAGATCAATCACAACATCAATGACGTGGAGAAGAGTATTGTACGCGGGCTGGGGGACACCCCCGCCGATGCGGAGGCGTTGCTGTCGGAGTTTCCTGTTCCGTTAGGGGAAACGCCGTCCCCGACCCCGTCAACGGAGACGATGGCCGCAACGGGTCTGCGGAAGCGAAAAGAAGAGACCCCTTTCACGGAGGCAGAGACGACGGCGACGAATCCGACCAAGAGCAATTCCAACTTCAACGCCTTTACTTGTGATAAAAAAGTGTGGCAGTACAGTCTCCCAACGACGTTTTGGTTCCGAATATTTAGGGAGCCCCATTATGTGTGTGAGGGCGCCATGTATCTCTTTCTGTTTGTCGTGCAGTCAACGGCGGCACTCATGACGCTGTTCAATTCCATGGCGTTTGAGCGCATCTGGGACCTCACCGGCCGCCACCCCTCCCTTCGCCCCCTAGAGGACAACTTGCTCTCCTTCCTCACGGTGTTCCCTCTTCCGATTCTCTTACTATTTACCTTTACCATCTGTAACTTGTCCTTGACGGCGATGGAGCATGATGCGTTTTGGGCCGACATCAATGAGAAACGTCGATTGCTCTATACCTTTTACGTTGCCTCAAAGTCGCGTCGTGGGGGACAGGAAACACAGGAGGCCAAGGATGTGGAATTTTTACTGCAGCCGGAGCGCAGTCGGCAAGGGGATGTAAAGGCGCAGGGAAAAAGATGGTCACTATCTATACTAACTTAATTTACCACCACATTGGTTATACAAACTGTTATCTTTAAAAAAATTGTGCCTTGTCAAACATTTTAATGTATATAGTGGGAATACGATTTGCCTCCTGCGCGTAGCTGTTTCCCGATCGGCACATGCAAAATCAATACTGTGCAATTTTCTTTTTGCTTCTTTTTTTTTTTCCTTTTCGTGGGGAGGTGTTTCTGAAATGTTTGCATTTTTTTTTTTTCTCTTTGATCTTCTTACTCTGTGGGGGCTTTCTTCTTTAACACTTTCCTTACTCTCCACACCGCTTTACCCTTTCCTTTCCTTTAGCTTATCCAATGCCGCCCCATGCGGGCTACACCTTTGAGGATTTTCTCTCCCGTCTGGAGAGGAGTCCGATAGAGCACATGTCCCCTCTCTACCATGAGAATAAAACGCTCTTTATTCACCGACCGGATATGTTCACCAAAGCCGTCCTGTCGCTACAGTGGGAAAAGTCCCTCGCCCTGCTGCAGGCCGCCTACTACACACAGCCCATCGAGGCGGAGACCTACAGAGGGGTGCTGGCGCGGATGCTATTGCACAATAAACACGTGAGACGGAGTAATGTGGGGCAACTGGCGTCGTGGAAGGCGGCCATGTCGGTGTTCGGGGAGGCCGTTCTCGCCCACGGCACCGCACTGCCCACTCGCATGCACGTCTCGACGCTGCGTTTGCTCGCCCCCCAAAAGTGTTGGATGTCTGCCCTCCGCGTACTGCAGTTGGGCCAGGCCAACGACCAGCTAACGAAACCAATGGTGCTGGAGGCGGCGGCCGCCTGTGCCTGCGAGGACGCCTGGAGAGAGGGTCTGCGGCTCTTGGTGCACGTGCACAATCAGGAGCCGGCGTTGGTGGGGGGCGTGATTGAGAGCCTGAGACCGCCCGGCACAGACCTCTTCTCCTCTTCGCAGGATAAGGCGCTACTAGAAGGGAGCTCCCACGCCCTCACCAGCGAGCAGCGACACACCCTCCGTATAATCAACGAGGTGGTCTCCGTTACCCCGTGGAAGGTGGCGCTGAAGCACGGCCTCTGTCACTCCTACCTCACGCACCTCATCGCCAGCACCACCTTGAAGAGCGATGAAAAGATGAAGCTTCTGTCCTCCGCGCTACAGCAGTTCCCGTGGGAAATCACGGTGAAGTTACTTACGTCCTACAGTGAGCCCAGTCTCCTGAGCGATGAAGAGTGGAAGGAGGTGCAACGGTTGGGGCCGGGTAAGCCTCAAAAAAAGGAAAAAAGAAAAGAAACATCCTCGGCTACCACCCAGTGGGGAGGAGAAGACGGACGCTCTCATCACAGGGGAGGAAAACATGTAGAACTGGTCAACGAGTCAGCGGTGGCGCTGCGGGAATCGTTAAAGTTACTAGAGGCCGCACCCGACACGGTTGCTACATTGATTGCTGTCATTGCTCAAAAAATTCCCACGGTGGAGCTCACCCTCGCCTTTATCCAGCAAGCCGCCCCGGAGACGCTGCGCAGCCCACTGGTCCTACACACCGTGCTGGAGAAGTGCTCCCGGGAGAAGGGCGGGTGGCAGACGGCGGCACCACTGCTTCTCAACGCCCCCGCCTACGCCTCGGACTACCCCACCGACATGATGAGCCGAATTCTCTTGCAGCTTCATGAGGCCCGTCAAACTAGTCTGATCATTCGCCTTCTACAAGAGTGCATTGTGCCGCGGCAGCTTCAGCTCTCCATGGACGCCCTCACGGCAGTGTTTGAGGCGGTGCTGGCGCACAATAAAGCACACGCCAAGCTCGCACGGGCCCAACGGCTGACCGAGCGGGATGCCCCTCCGGTGCATTGGCTCTCCGCGCTATCCTGGGCCACCGATCTGCAGGCCGCCGTCAAGGAGGACAGGGTGGCGGTCACCGGCACCGGGAGCTCACCGGGGGCGATCTCACACCGTCCAGAAAGAGAGCATCAGTCCCTCGATAAACCGCTTAGTAGTAAAGTACTGAGTTTGCTGATTCACATCTGCGCCGCGGCGGACAGTCCACAGGGCGCTCTTAAAGCCCTCGGGTACGCGAGAAAGGTGGACAAGACTGAGTTGGCGTTGTCGGCGGAAATCCAAGCCCTCCTCTACTGTGCTGCGTATGACCGCCCTTATGAAGCGGAGGCCATCGTGAAGAAGGCGGTGGAGAAGAAGGGGGAGAAGGAGTGTGCCCCTTTGGCCCAACTACTGCAGACCATCCAGGAGGCGAAGTCGGACCCGAAGGAGACCTCATAAAGGGGTATCCTTTCTTTACAGTTGTATATTCATTTAACACACTAATTTGGGTTTATTGTATTGATTGTCCTTCCCTCCCCTCCGTACTTTTTCGCTGAAACTGATTTAATATTATCTTTCTAACCCCCTTTCTCTCTCTCTCTCTCTCTCTCTCTCTCTCTCT
>AUXL01000326.1:0-12106 GCA_000482185.1 Angomonas desouzai | reverse complement strand
CACCTTTGCTTACTCACTTTTATGAGATTTTCCCCGTGGCAGAGCCGAACGATAAGTAGTGAGGTTTACAAAAAGAAAAAAAAAGAAAAAAAGAAGACAAAGAAAGTTTTACGGAACGTTTTAAAGCAAGGATAAACCACACTTCTTTCATTATACACACAGAAACGCGAGTGACATGTCTTTTTTTTCTTCCTTTTTTATTACTCTTTTCATTTTATAATTTTTCTCCCCTCCTTTGTAATACGGCGATAGCTCATTGCAGCTACTTCCTCATTTCTTTTAGCTCTATGCAGGAAGGAGGAGTCAAGAGAGGGAGGGGACGAAAGGTATACGAAAAGATACAAAAGGAAAAAAAAAAAAAAAGACTTAGTGTTGGCTCTGCCGCCCGAAAATAAATATCCAGTTTTTTTCTTTTTTCATTTCATACAGGTAAAGGTTCATTTTTTTATTTCTACTGTTTGTGGTTCTCTTATTAATTCAAAGAGTTTTATATAATTTCTTCTTTTCTCTCTTGTATGCCGCGCGCCACGCGCGTTAACATGAATGACGGTGATTGAGAGTACTGCCACCAGAATGCCTTTCCCTGCAAATCCCTTCTGTTCTCCCTTTTCTTCCTTTTCCGAAAAGTAACCATTACACGTTTAACGTTTTTTACTACTCTTATACCTCTCTACACACAAACATGTCTGCCGTAATCCTTGGTGACGATGAGGGGGTGATGATCAGCAAGCTCAAGCACGCCTTCTCCACCTACGACAGCGCTATCAAGAAGTACCTCTCCGCCGTGAAGGAGTTAGACACCAACCTCGAAACCCTCGCCATCAGCGTGAGGGAGATGTCACAGAGCGAGACCAACCCCGAGGTGAAGAGTCTCTGCGACGCCTTCTGTGATAAGATCGACCGCCATAAGAGCGCGGCCGCCAGCACGTCCGTCTCGGCCGCCCTCTCCGACCCCAACAACACGAAGCGGAAGAGCTCCAAGTCCGCTGAGACCCCTATGACGGTGGACACGCTGAGTATCCCCCCGGAGGAGTACTACTTCTCCGTGTACATGAGTGACTTCAGCTTCAAGGTGTCGGCGGCGGTCGAGAAGCTGCGCCAGCAAGTGCATGAGGTGGAGAAGGAGATGAAGAAGAGGGATGAAAAGATCAAGTCGTATCAAAAGCACAAGTCCGCGGTGGACTCGATGGAGTCGAAGCTGGCCAAGAAGAATCAGGCGGTGACGGAGGACAAAAAGTATAACAAGGAGCTTCAAAAGAGAGAGGAGTCGAAGGCGCTGGCGGAGGCCGAGAATGAGGTCTTCCAGTCGCAGTACCAGGCGTTGTTGAAGCTGAGAACGGAGACGCTGCAGGCCATGGTTCAGGGTATCGGTCTCACCTCTACCCAGTACTACCGTGGTATGGTCAAGGTGCTCGACAGTTAGTACCAACGGTTGCAGGGCCAATAAGAACAAAATAGAAATAAAAATATATATCGAACGCACTTTGACGCTCTCAAACACAAACAAAGTCACTCTTTTTTTTTCTCTTTCTTTGGTTGCGTTTTTTCTTTGTTGGATTTGTTGCGCTTCTTCTATTCCTTTTATTCCTTTCGTGACAAGCCTCAGCTGACTGCCAATGGAATACTGTAATACACACAAAAGAATATTTATTTCGCAGCTGCAAAATGAAAATTCCAAATAAAATGAAATGCAAACGATATTTATACCCTTACTTAAACGCCCTTCACTACAAAAGAATAGAAAAAATAATCCGTAGTGTCTTTTTTTTTTTTTTACGAATTTAGGCCGTTGGGCTCTGATTGTAGTTGTCTTCTTTTTCTCGTGTGCAGCGTCTCCCACCTCTTTTCTTCACCCCTTTTCACTGTTGTAGAAATTTATACACGTTACATTTTTATATTTTCCTTCTAGAATCACCCAAATATTTAAAAAGATTTTTCATTATCAACACATACCAACAATAGCAACAACAATAATATATATCATTATACACTATGGGCCGTGAACGAAGTGCCTCTCCCGCTAATGGGAACTACGACTTTACGTTACGCTTCGAGCGGGTAAAATTATTTCACAACATTGTCAAAAACTTTGACAATAATATTCTCCGTTCTTCTCAGACGATGCGAGAGGTGGCGAACACGTTTAGCGCCGTCGCCGGCAGCTACTCCGAAGTGTGTCTCTGCGTGAACAACACTAGCAGTGGGGGCAACAGCCTCACCGGCGGTATGTCCTCCCCCTCTACTCAGAACATGGCCTCTCCCTCTACCATGACAGGCACCATGCAGAACAATAATCGCCTCGTCGAGCACTACGGCGTGCGACTGCAGTCCACCGCGACGGTGTTCTCCTCGGAGATGAAAAAAATCAAGGAGGGGGCGGCCTTCGCCAGCTACAACGAAGGGGTCTCCAAGAAGATCAACAAGCAGCTGCACGAGGTGCTCACCCAGACCACAAAGACGATGACCGCGGGGAAAGACTGTCAGAAGCATTTAGAGACGTACACAAAATACAAACGGATTGTGGAGAAGAAAGAGACCAAGTACCAGCGCCTAGGGAAACCCATCAGCGAGAGTAAAAAGTACGAGCGCCAGTCCAAGGAGGCGAAGGAGAAGGAAAAGATTTATCAATCCAAACTCTCCTTTTTCAACGATCTCTACGACGAGCTCATCTCGCGTTATTTCTACGTGGTCGGTCACACCCTCGACGACTTCCTCTCCATCCATCTGCGCTACTTCTTTAACCTCTTGACGGTGATGAGCTGCATCGCGCCCGACGGCCCGGGGGAGGTGGAGCACTTTGTGGACGACAGCCGCAAGATGGGGAAGCGTCTGGGGATGGAGGACAGGGAGCTGGTGGGGGCCAAGTACTTCAATACCCCCGCCCAGGGACGGCGGAGCAAGTCGGTGCACAACTTTACCACCTACTTTATGAACCGCGCCGACGACGACGGTGTGGCGGAGGGGCCGCAGACGGCGCGCAACGACGACATTCCCGTCGATGACGTAAAGAAGGACGACATGAAGAAGGGAGCGGCCGCCAAGCCGGAGCCCAAGAAGGCCGTCGCCCCTGCTAACCAAAACAACAAGAAGGCACCAGTCCTTAATGAAAACACCAACACCGTGATGAAGCCGGAGAAGAAGAACCCGGCCGAGCCCGCCAGCCCCTCCCCGTACCGCGAGGAGGACATGAAGACGCCAAGGACAGGACGCGCAGAGGCCAACAACGGGGCCGGCGGTGTCGCCCCGTTCGGTGAGACGCCCAGCCAGGCGAACCCCCACAACGGTGTCAATGCCATTTCCACCCCCCCGCCCCCCGCCGCTATCGCCGCGGCCAGAGAGCCCTCTCACGAGCCTTTTGCCTCTGCTGTCGACCCTAACCGTACAGTGGCCGGCGGTGAGGCGTTGGCCCCCACCGTCACCAGCCGAAATAATAATACGAATCATAACAATGTGAACCCGACCAGTGACAGCAGTACCATCCGCTTTGATCCAGTTGTAAAGCCCACCAACACTAATAATAATAATAATAATAATAATAATAACACAGTCAACAAGAACAGTATATCCAAGCAGCGACCGTCTGCACCGGTGGTGGAGGACAGCGAATCGGATAACGATAATAATAATAATAACAATAACAATAATGTAGGAGTGGCGCCGGAGAATACGGACGGCATTGTATTACCCCAGTTCAGCGATGTGACGGATGGAAGACGAACGATGCAGTAATAAGGAAGATGAAACCGTTAAACCCCTTTTTATTTATTCATTTCAGTCCATCCTCTTTCTTTCTTCGGGGACCATCGTTTCTGCCAGTACATCCCGTGCTTCTCCGACCCCCCTTTCCCCATCCACAAACGAACCCGTATACGATAATACCTATTTCAACGCAATTTTGTATCTCTCTCTTTGTATTTTATTTTTAATCTCTTTTCTTCTTATTTGGTTTGCTAGATTATTATTGTACACTACTAATACTAATTAACAAAAAAAAAAAAAGAAGAATACTATTCTGTTGTTCCATTGGGGAAACAGCTTCCTACAAAAGAAAAACCATTGTTGATGAGAAGCAGTCCCTGTTTTTTTCCATCTCTTTCTATTCTTCCTCGCTTTTTTTAAATAAGATCTGTCAGAAAATAGAAACATCTAAAATCCCTAAAAACAGCGACAATCATTTATCTAGATCCTCTATTTTAATTTTTGTTTTTTTACCTTTTAACCACTTTCTCTATATTATTGTTATTATTATTGTTAGTTCCACTTTTATACCATTTTTTTTTAGATGGGCAATCTCTGTAGCAGTGAGTCCTCCTTCGCTCAGGCGGTGCGTAGCGATAAGAAGGAGGGCGGCACGACGGCTGTCAAGGTCAACCAAGAGTTTGACTTCCGTTACAAAAACCTCAAGTCGATGAAGCGATCGTTTCAGGAGCTGCTGAATAAAATCAAGCTCTCCGCTGAGATGATGCGAGAGGCACCGGTGAAACTCAGTGGGGTCGGCGAGGGCTACAGCGGGGTCTACGCCTGCCTGCACCACGGCGGCTCCGGCGTGTCGGAGAGCATCATTAACACCGCCAACCACGGCAACAACGCCGGTGGGGACAGGGGGCAGAGCGGGGAGAGGGAGGAGAGCGCGGCGCAGGAGGAGGGCAAGGAGCCCTACGGCGAGGGAGGGAACCAATACGGCGACCGCTTCGAGAACCTCAACATCCAAACGCTAGACCGCGAGGTCGCGCGAGAGGACTACCACTCCTCCCAGGCCCTCACCGCCGCCTTCTTGAAGATCCGCGATGAGGAGTATGTGCAGTTCTCGCAGAAGGTGAACGATAAGGTGGTTAGTAAGATTCAGGAGCTGCAGAAGGAGCTGGAGACGGTGACGGAGCAGGGGCGGGTGGTGGTGTCGGACTTCAACAAGTACAAGGAGGCCCACAAGAAGAAGGAAAAGATAGAAAAAGACTTTGAAAAGAAGGGGAAGCCGCTCAGTGAGAGCGCCACCTACGCCCCGGCGGTAAAGCAGACCAACGACGCCGACGCAAAGTTTAAGCAGTCATTGTTTGACTTTGATAAAAAGTACGAAACGCTTTTGGTGAACTCTCAGCGATCGGTCCGTACCTCCAGAGACGACTTCTTGGACGAGTGCGAGGCCTACCTAAAGAGCATTGTAGATTTGGTAACCGTAGTAGAAGCCTAAAATCTAAAAAATAAATAATAACAACACCAAAGAAAACAGATAAATAAATGAATTAATCAAGTCACTAATTAAATTAAAATAAAAACAACATTGTATAATTTCACCCTCCTTTATTATAATTACTCTATATCGTTATACGCTTTAATGAAACATATGTTTTTTTTTTTTCCATTTTTGTATACAAATAACGATGCGAAAATTGATAAAATGAATGACTGTATCATTTCAATTTTCAATTTTTCGTTTTCAATTTTTTTTGTATATTTTTCTGTTTTCTGTTTGTGGAACAATCGTTTCATGCTTCCTATCGCTGGCGGCCTTTAATAGCTCCTTTCCCTTTCTCTTCTCACTTCACCTTGCAGATTAGACCGAAGCACATCTCCCTTTCTTAGAGCTTGGTCTTGTATTCGTCCATTTTCAGTATCACATTTTTTTTTTCTTTCCTTTCTTAATTTTTAAATTTTTATTATCTCTGTAGTGCACCCCTTTCATTACCCGATGCAGCTCTCCACTGGCTCTTCCTCGCTGAGCCGTTATATCCCCGTGGTCGGCCGCGCCTTCCTCTGCGAGTTGCTCTACGGTAACAAGTACAGCCCCCACCTCGGCTTCTACCGCATGCCCTACGTTTACATCAAGACGATTCTTCTCTGTGCGGCGGGGGAGGGACTAGAGGCGAAGGAGAGGAGTTATGTGACCGGCCTCATTGAGGTGCTGCTCCCCTCCGACGCCAATAACGACAACTTAGCGAAACTGGACCTGATCCAGTTTGTGGAGGCGGTGCCGGGGAGCCGGCGGCGGGAGGGGGGCGGAGGCAGTCCCACTAGCCCCATCCTCAACACGCAGGCGGCGGTGGAGCAGCTCGAGCGCGACCACCACGACGAGGTGAGCACCACCTACCTCTTTAACTCCATCTACTACGGCAGCGAGACGGCTGGGGACCCCCACCACAGCGACGGTGCCTCCAGTGACGGCGGCGACGACGGCTCCGGCGGGCACGACGATGGTCAGACCCCCACCGCCGAGAGCGTGGGCTCCTTCATTAACTCCACCACCTTCCCCGGCAGCCTCGCCAACATTCTCCTCTACGACACCGTGTCTAGCTGCGTCGCCGACGGCATGTACAGCAGCAAGGAGAAGGAAAGGGTGGCGTTGGTCAGCGCGCAGGTGGGACTGTCGACGGCGGAGAGAGAACAGGTGGAGCGCATCGCCCTGCAGGAGAGGGTGCTCGCGGTCCGCAAGGCTAAGCTGCTGTTGCTGTCCCCCGAGTACGCCATCCCTCCCCCTCCGGCCTCTAACGGGGAGGCGTCCACCTCCTCCACCTCCTCACCCAGTAGTAAAAAGAAAAACTTAAAAGATATGAGAGAGTTTCTGAGGGAGGCGAGAAGACGGGGAACGGAGGCCTCCAGGAAAATCCACTAATGCAATTCGAGTGGCGTTCCATCTTTTAACCGCCTGGAATGATATTTGTTTTTGTACATTATGTATCCGTTATCGAGTTATTTTTAATTTATTACAAAAAAAAAAAAAAAGATATATTTTGGCCTTTTCTCATTTGTGGTGCGTTTTTTCGATGTGGTCCAAGTGAGTGTATTACTACGATTCTCCTCTCTCTCTCTTTTCTTTTTTGTGTTTTAAGGAGAAAGATCTCGAAAGAAACAATATCGGGGTAACACAGTTTTCTCTTTCTTTTTTTCTTTTATAAATTTCATTTGTAGTCTCATGGCGGTAGAGCGCAAAACTTTAGCCATTGCCCTGTGGTGTGTGTGCGGGGGCGTGTTGATCATTGTCATTGCGCTTCTCATCGTGTATTGCTGCTGCTTCCGTAATAAGAGAAGCAGTCGGCAGAAGCAGTACATGGACCACGATACCATGGAGCAAGGGGCGCTCACCACCTTTGGCCAGGGCGCCCCCGCCCCCCCACCGACCTCCTCCAGGCTACAGAATAACAAGGTGTCCCTCTTCCCTGGGTATACACGCCGGTCGGTGAGGGAGATCACGGCCACCCCCGCCTGTGGTCTCTACACCCTTCCTCAAACGGTGCACCTCCAGTGTGACAGTAACCTACAGAACCACAACGGCCTTCTACTGGTCAACATCCTCTTCACGCCGTCGTCGCAGCAGAATAACTTCCACCTCAACACCAACAATGGACAGCCGCTTGTGCTGGGGACGGATATTTTTGAGACCAATTATAACTGCAATCAGTTTCTGTTGTATACCGCTCCACTGTACTTTGAGCAGGGCGGGAACTACATTGTGCAGGCACATATGGTGTACCCTGACGAGAAGGTGGTGGGAGCCGTGCACCAGTTCCAGTACGTCATCGACGACGGCAGCAGCGGAAGCCGCGCGGGGAGTGTCAACAATAGAAACCAAATTATCGATGTGAACCTCAACCGCCGGTTGGAGGACGAGTTAGAGGGCCAGCTCACCACCTACGATAACACCACCACCATGACCCCCTATGTCAGTAACAGCGTCCTTCCCCCACCGCTCATCGTCCCCTCCGACGGCGAGGTAATCGCCGGCACCAAGATACGCATTGAACATCAGCTACTCAGCAACAACCGCCGGACCCCGTATCAAAATATTAACCTCTACTACAGTACCGACGGCAGTCCGCCGAGCACGCTGTACCGCGAGCCGTTCGTCCTCTCCACCGACAGCCTTTCCACCACCGCCCGCAGTCGCAATGTGCATATCAAAGCCATCGCGATCGGCACCATGACCCCCCAAGGACAGCCAGATGGACGCATGACCTCGGTCAGCAGTCCCGTGACCCAGGCCTACCTCACGGTGCGGCCCGCCGGCTACTCCTACTTTGACCCCAGCGTGCCCTCCCCCTTCGCGAGGGTCCGCACCCTCAACGCCCTCCTGTACTTTGACGAGACCCAGAACCCCCCCGATACCTGCACCGTCTACCAGTTCATCTACCTCAGCGAGGCACGCAACTACGCCCTTTATGAACAGAACAATCATTCCAACAAGAATACCTCAAACTTTCTGCTACCCGGGAAGAAGCTCAAGTTCAACAAGAACAAGTGCATGCGGTACAGCGGCAATCCCATCCCCATCACAGAGGACCTCGCCCAGATCTACGCCTGGACGGTCGACACCCACTACCTCGAGGACCACGCCTTCGACGCCGATGATGACTCCTACAAGGAGCGCAGCGGGGCGGCGGTGTACGACTGCACGTACGCCACCGCCATGCAGCTAGACCCCAGCAAGCGGCGGGCCTCCAACAACGGCGCCCAGGCGCTAGACCCGAACCTGTTCCTCCCCGCCCCGGTCCTCTGCATCTCCTGCTCCGAGGTGGAGCTCGAGTTCGAGGAGCCCCCGGCGCACTGCGTGGTGGCCTACACCCTCAATGCCAAGGAGCCCGCCCTCTACGACGTCGACCCCCCCGCCTGCGCCGCCCCCCTCACCACCCTCTCTTCCCTCCGCCGGGGGGAGTCCGAGGACCGCGTCACCAACACCCCTCGAGCGCGCCGCGATGTGCTGGGGGATGTGGAGGGACTGGGGACTTACATTTATCGCGTCAACAAGATCATCAAGATTTCATTGCTGTCCTCCGAGACGGTGCATGTGACGGCGCGGGTGTTCCTCCCGGTGTACGAGGACGCCGGCGGTCAGGTGCACGGCGGCCGGGGCGGGCAGGGCGGCAGCGGGGGCACTCTCTTAGGCTATCGTTACGGTGAGGTCTTCCACCGCGCCTTCTACTTCTCTGGGGGCTAAGCGGAGAGAGAGAGAGAGAGATTTAACTTCTCTCTTTTTCCTTTTTTGTACATTGACCCACATGGGAAGAGAGACCCATCGACTGTTTTGCTTACTTTATTTTTAGAGCGCCCCGCCTTCGAATCAAAAGCAATATATATATAAACAAACAATAATTATTAAATAGAGCACCCTTACTTTTCACACCGTTTTATATATATATATACACACATCTGCCACAATTTTCATTACTCTTTCTAGATCAACCCTTCTTTTTTTTTTTTGTAAATCAAAAATCAAAAAATCAAACATACATTGCCGCAAATTTTCTTATTATAAACGAAAAACAAACAAACAAACAAATAATGAAATACTATCATTTGAAAATCCCTTCTCGATCCACTAACGCTCCTTCTGGAAGCTGAGTATGATTTTCTTTCACTCCTTTCCCTTTCCTTTTCCCTTTCCTCACCACCATCACTAGTTCTCTGAATAGAAGAGATCCATCGTCCGCCATGTATCGACGGGTCCTTGCAAGAGGTGCCCTCCCCCCCACCGCCCCTGTCCGGGCGATCCCCTGGCGCCAGCTACCATCCATGCTGAAGAAGGACAAGAACGTCACCGTTATATTCCACACCCCCGATGTCGTGAAGCGGCAGTCGAACTTGATCAAGAACGCCCTCCTCTCCTTCCCCCTTGGCTACGGTGGACATGTGGGCGAGGTGGGGGTCAAGGAGTGCCCGCATAAGGTGTGCAGCTCAGGTCTGGGGAATCGGGTGAATGTGCGGGACTACCGCCGGGCAGTGACGGCCGCCGTGCGGGAGGCCAAGAAGGCGAGCCCCTCTTCCATCACGCTGCTCCCTCCCACGACCGCAGTGACCACCTGCAACGGCCTGTGGGAGGCGCCCGCCCCTCTCACCCCTTTTGAGGTGGTAGAGAAGACCGCTCTGTACGGCGCGGCGGCGGCCTACAGCTATAACCGTCTCCAGTCAGGGGCGATCGACGGGAAGAACAACAACACGGTGAAGTCCGCCAAGGAAATTAAAAAAGATCAAAAGAAAAAGAAGTTGTCCAAAAAACCGCTACAAATTGTGATCCCCACGTCGGAGACGGAGGCGGTGAAGTCGGGCCTGACGATCGGCCGCTGCGTCAATGACTGCCGCAATTTGGGGAACCTCCGCGAGGACGAGGGCGTCCCTCTCTTCTACAAGGAGTGGATCCAAAAGAATGTCGCCAACGTGCCCGGCATTCGTGTCAAGTCGGTGCTGGTGGGCGACAAGCTGGAGAAGGCGGGCCTGCGGCTGCTGCACAGCGTCGGCAAAGGCAGCATCCACCCCCCTTGCGTGATGGTGCTCGAGTACGTGGGGGACCGCCGCTCGAGGGAGTCGCTCTCGCTCGTCGGTAAAGGCGTGACGTTTGACTGCGGGGGTCTGAATGTGAAGCCGTTTGGCGCCATGGAGACGATGCACACCGACATGATGGGCGCCGCGACGGCGGTGACGGCCCTCAAGTGCATCGCCCAGCTGCACCTCAAGGTCAACGTGAGCTGCGCGATTGGCCTGGTGGAGAACGCGATCGGCCCCAAGAGCTACCACCCCTCCTCCGTCATCAAGAGCCTCAAAGGGCTGGAGGTGGAGGTGCTCAACACGGACGCCGAGGGGCGGCTCGTGCTGGCGGATGTGCTGACGTATGTGCAGCACTACGCCAAGCTGGAGCGCACCCCCACGCAGATCATCGACCTCGCCACGCTCACCGGCGCTATCATCGTCAGTCTGGGGAACGAGAGGGCGGGTCTGTTCTCCAACAGCACGGCATTGGCGTCTAGCCTGTACCGCAGCGGGAGCAGGACGGGGGAGCTGCTGTGGCCGATGCCGGTCGGCGACGAGCACGCCCAGCTCATGCGCGGCAAGATCGCCGATCTCATCAACACCGCCCCCGGTCGTGCGGGGGGTAGCTGCTCCGCCGCCGCCTTCCTGCAGTACTTTATCGACGACCAGCGGCCCTGGGCGCACCTGGACATTGCCGGTGTCGCGGACCGCGGGGACAAGGGCGACGGTGTTCACCCCCCCGGTGTGACCGGCTTCGGGGTGGAGGTGCTGGTGGACTATGCTCGTAGTCTCGAGCGCGGGAAGGCCACCGCCTCCTCCAAAAAGGGGAAGAAATAACTATTCAACAAAGCAATTACCGCAACAAATATGATAGGAAACGATAACAATACCTCCACCCCCCTCACCGCTAGGTGGGTCTCACATTTGAATTTTCCCCTTTCTCTATTTTATTTGAGAGAACTTAAGAAGAATGTGCGGTGTTATTCTTTCATTCATTTCATCGATTTGTTTTTTTCTTTGCGGAACTATGGAGAATAAACTTACTTAAATAACGTCATTCTCTCTTTCTCTCTCTCTCTTTCCATTTTCCACAGTTTCTACCCTCCCTTTACTCTCTTTCTGTCACTCCTCATGAAGCGCGCCGCCGTCACCGCCGGACTCCTTCTTACCCTCCCCGCCGCCGTGCGAGGGGCCTGCGACCCTAACTGCGACCCTGAAAGCTGTATATTGGGCGAGTGTATGTTCTGCGCCGATGGGTACTACGCTGACGACAATGAGGTCTGCCAGAAGTGCTCCTCCCACTGCACCGGCTGCCTCGCGTATGACATCTGCCATCAATGCGAGACAGGCTACGACCCCCAGATGAATATGAACGCACAGATTGTCTGTGTGAAGAAAGGGGAGGGCAACGGTGGTTCGGGCACAAGTGGCTGCGATCCTCACTGCGCCCCTAATATGTGCTCGGGGAAGAAATGCTTCATCTGTGCCGATGGATACTACTCTGACAAGAATGACGTCTGCAAGCCGTGCTCCGCCCACTGCACCGACTGCGCTGACAATAACATTTGCATGGAATGCGAGGGAGGCTACGAAGTCGAAATTAATAATGACGGACAGTTCGTCTGTGAGGGAAGCGCTGCCACCCGGGTGGCCGCTGCCGTCGCCGTGCTTGCCTCCGCCGTCCTCGCCGCCGTGCTGTGAAAGCTAGACTAATTTCTTTTCTTATTATTTTGAACTTTTTTTTTTTCTTCTTTTCTAATCAAACCATATAACATATGAAATCAAATAAATAAATAAAAAAAATGAAATAAACCAAAAACCAAAAATAAAAATAATAAAAAAATACAATTTCTTTTCGTAATATTATATAAGT
>AUXL01000325.1:0-12129 GCA_000482185.1 Angomonas desouzai | reverse complement strand
GGATGGAGAGAAGAAAGAATAGACGCAAGCAGATGGAAGGTAGGGCCAACAAGAGACCTTTTTGAAATACTCACTCAGATAAACAAAACAAAAGAGAAATAAAAATTCCATTTAGAGCAATGTGGCAAGTTCATATCTATGGGGTCGCACAAAATTACAATTACAATTACAATAAGAAGAAAGTATACATATCGTTTGCACACCTCATGAAGGGGGTTGTTGTTGCAGTGGAACCCGACTCCACAGCGAGTTTCCATCCTTGGATTCCATCCCTCCCCCACGTCCAGCCCCTCCCGCGTTACCAGGGCGATAGTCCTCGTCCGGCAGATCCTTCGCGTTCATACGGGGCACCCTTCCCCCACCGCCCACCGCGGCGGTACCGCTACTACTACTCTTACGCCGTCCGCCGTGGTCCCCCTCCCGGCCGAGAGAGGGGTACACCGGGACATTCGTGGTGCTGCTCCGTCTTGCGCCGTGAAAGTAAAATTCACTCTCATTGGTGGTGGAGGTATTCTTATAGGTGGAGGGACGGATAATCGGCTGAGGGCAGTTGAGAACCGAGTTGACGGTTTCCCCACGATTAGGGGAGGAGGACGGTCGGGAGTGCTCCATGCCGCGAGAGGGTCGGGGAGGGGAGTTGGAGCGGAGGAGATCGGCGGTGAGACCACTATAGGTGTTGCGGCCGGCGTAGGGGTCCGCGCTGCCGCCTCCACCGTGGAAGATGGGCTGCAGGAGGCGGGAGCTGAGATAGTGCTCGTCCCTCTCCCGGAAAGAATCCCTCGCCGTCGATCCGTCCTTACTGGACAGAAACAGACTGGTCTCCTCATCGACGTAATCGGGGCAAATGGTGAGGCGCTGCTCCAAGATGCGCTGCAACGCCTGTTTGGTTGTTAGATGGACCTTGGCACCGGTGTCATCCTCTTCCTCATCGTCGTCGACCTGTAGCGTAGGAGGAAGGAGAGAGACGGGGGCGAGGGTTCTGTTTCTAGGGGCGGTACCCGATGCCGCCGCGCCCTCTGCACCCTTCTTATCGCTACTGTTGGCGGCGTCGAGGTTGGTGATGTACTTGGTAGTGCTGGTAGGAACCGGAGGAAGCAAATACGGCTTCGTCCCCCCAGCGCTGGTAGTGGTGGTGGTATTGCTGTCTTGCGCTCCCATCGTATCGCCGTCACGGTGTGGACTCCCTTCAGCGCCTTCCTCGCCATCGGGCTGGGGGACGGAGGGGGAGATAATTCGTTTACTGTTGAGCACAATTCTCTCCTTCTTTTCTTCTCCATTCTCTGGGTCTGGGCTGGGTTCCTCACGGACCTCATTACTATTCTTATTGTTATTAGTAGTTTGGCTGTCAGGGAACCATTTCTTGGACCACTGTAGTCCGGCGGAGCTCTCCGCATTAGGGGCGACGCGATTGAAGGCGATGGTGGGGACTTCTGTGGTCCTCTCTTCCTTTACCGGCTCCGGTGCTGCAGCGGTGGGGGCAGAAGGACTGACGGTGGCAGGTGGTTTCTCCTCCTTTTTCTTTTCTATGATCTCGCTGCCACTGGAGCTGGGCGCCGCTTCCACATTCTTTTTCTCTCCTTCCTTTCGATTCAGAATTCCATTTAAAAGACTATCGTCATCGCTATCGCTAAATTCCATCTTTTTCTTTTCCGGTTTTCTTTTTTCTTCGTCGTCCTCTTCTTTGGCAAAGGAGAATTTTTTAATCACTTGTGGTTCTCCCTTCTTTTCCTTCTCTGAGGAAGACGACGCACTGTCCTCCAAGGGAGACGGTTTCTTCGGAAGGGCGGGGGGTTTCGAAAACTCTAAATCACTGTCCGAAGATGAGGAGGACATCTTTTTAGTTTCGGTGGCTCCGGTGGTTTCAGAGAGCTAATACTACTGCTGTCATCCTCCTCTTCCTTTTTGACGGAGGCAATCTTTGCCGTCAGCATCGCCGACAGTCCCTGAGACGCCGGAGGTGCACTGCTGTTGTTATTATGGACAGCGGGGGTGGGTGCGGTAGGAGCAGGGGGGTTCTTGCGGTCACCACTTTTTCCCGCCGGTCCGTAGGACTCGGAGGAGCTGTCGTCCCCACTGCCGTCCATTTGGTCTCTACTAATACGCCTCACCGGCAGCGCCATCCCTCTTCCAGACCCCTCCAGCCCTTTCTTTTCCTCTGTCTCCCCATTGGTGTTGTTATTGTTAGTGGACGGGGGAGGGGCGGCCGAGGCGGCGGCGGTCTCCTTCTTCTTCTCGTCCTCCACGTCACTCTCGGAGGTTGTGATAGAAAGAGAGGAGGTATCCTTATCGTTCTTTTCCTTATGATTGGGATCGCGAAATTTCCCTAAAGGACTCACGCCCTCCGTGTCACTATCTTCCGTCAGACTAAACTTTTTGATTGTTTTTACAGTGGCCATTCTTTATTCTGGCAGCGGTATTCTACTTCTTTATTTTTTTTTCTAAAAATATATAAAAGGCACTGTGTAGAGAAGAGACAGAAAGGATGCGTCAAAGTCAGTTTCACCAAAAGTGCCAAATAAAAACAGTGAAAAACAAAGTCTGTAATTAAAAACATCCCTTTATAAAACTCATCATCTATAGATAAAACAAAGCACTCAAGTAATAACGATGTTGTGTGGATCACTCGCTTAGGATTCCCCCTCTGACGACCCCTTGTTCACAAAGTTTTCCAGAAAAGGCGGCACCGTCGCAAAGTGCAGCTCCGGTAGCCACACCGTCTGCGGTGCGTGTTGCTGCGGCCGCTTCCCCCAAGGGTTCTGGTCGAGGGTGAAGAGCTCATCACTGCTGCTGGAGAACTCGCGCACTAGAGGAACGGTGTTAGTGGGGGACTGCCATCCGCTCGCTGGGGTGACGCCACCGGTGGTGTTAGGGGGGGCCTCGGTCTGGTCCCACACGTCGGCCTCTCGCTGGTATAGAGCGGCGACTGTCGGCCACCGGTAGGCCCACTGCCACAGCGTCCACGGCACCCGACCGCCGCAGAGCTCGCGGGCCTCATAGACCGCGACATCACTGCGCACCAGTGGGGAGCTGCTGTCACGGGAGGGAGAGGGGACACGGCTGGGGGCGACGGGAGAGAGGACTAGGGCGTGTCGGTCGGGGAGATCGAGCTCGAGGACCCGGCGAGCCTCCTTTCCAATGTCCTGCACATCAACACCACGGCCGCTCAGCACGTCTTGGACCCCTAGCACCTCGGAAAGGTCCTCGGCCTCGAATATCTGTTGCTTCACAAGGGAGCGCACCCCCCGGCGGAACTGCTGTAGCTCATGCAGACGCTGACCGACGTGGGCGCTCCACCGCGAGAGTCGATCCCTGCTGTGGCTCTCAGAGGAGTGAATCGTAACGGCACGCAGCTGGTGCAGCAGCTGGGCCGCGGACCGCACGTCCTCCTCGACGGGCTGACCGGCAGATGCCTTACTCTTACCGGTGGGAGGGGCGCTGGAGGGGGGCTGGGTGCTGGGCGCCGCCGTCTTGGGGGTCCCAGTCCTGGAGGAATTACTATAAATAGACTTTCGCTCGCGTTGCTGGGCGAGTAAACGGTCCCGGACAGAGGAGCGACCGACGGTGGCGCGACCGCTGACGCTGGTGCTGCTACCGAACTCTACGCCGCTGTCGGTGGTGGTGGGGATGAGAAGAGGGGTATAGGCGTCCACATTCAGTCCCACATTCTCGCGACTGATGGTGCTACAGGCTTCACTCTTCCCCCGTTCCGCGGACCCCTCCGTCGGCGCGACAATTTCATCCCGGACAAACGCCACGTCATTCTTACTCCACATGGGGAAATAAAACTTAATCTCCAACGCGGCGCCACTGGTGGGGCGAGGGGGGCGGTCGGTGCTGGTATTGAGCTCGTTCATGGAGGGCGACGGCTCTAGCTTGTTGCGGGCGTCGACCGGCATCATGGCGGCATAACTGTTGCTGTTGCCATCCTCTGGCGCCCCCCGCTTCGGTCTGGCGCTGAGCTCCCGGGTGAAGGAACGCTGCGAGGACGGAAGGGGGGTGGGGGGAGAGGGGTTGAGGAAGAGGTAGGGGACATGAGGGTACACCACTGTTTGAATAGACTCGCGAAGAAGCGGGGCGGCCAGAGGGGGCGTGCTGTGCGAGACGGCGGCGGCAAAAGTGGGCGGTAGGAGACCGCTCAGCGCCGCTACAATCACTTCCATACTCTCAATCCGCGTGAGGTTGGTGAAGGTGGGAGAGGGGAAGCGAATCACCACCGAGCACGCCCCGCGGCTCGCCAGGGTACAGCTCGACGGAAAGAGCAGCTCCCCACCCCCTCCAAGCTTCTTGCTCAGCACCGGCACCTTGCCGTCGCTGTCCTCCCCCCTGCCGCGGTTGGGGCTACCGGGGTTAGAGTTCTTGGCGCGCTGGTTGAGAAAGGCGTTGACCATCGGCTCACCGGAGGGGAGGGGGACTCCCAGTACCTCCAGCACCACCTGTCCGCCACTCTCGGGGCGGCGGGAGGCGACGGCGCCGGGGGTGGACACAGGGGTGTAGCGTGTCACACCGGCCTCCAGGACGTGTAAATTGACCTGCAGTTCCGCCTCTGACAGAGGAATGGCGAACAAGCGGTACTCCCTGGCCACAGGGGCGGTGGGGGGGTTGAGGGCGGAGGGGGAGTGGGCAGGGGGGGTGACACCGCGGCGCACATTAAGAGAAGAGGGGAGGTTGTCGACAAAGTCAACCAGCTCGTCTCGCTGCTCCCTCTCCCCCACCATCGCGGCCTGCATCTTACGGGAGAGGGGGACACTACCGGGGGAGTAGACAAACTCGAGAATGAACTGCTGAGGGTTTTTGACGGAGCGGGTGAGACGGAGACGGCCCCAACGGGTGGCAAGAGGGATATCCGCATGATTAGTCTGGGCTACATTGATGTCCTCAACGTTGTTATTCTCTTCATTATCGTTCTCGCCGTTTTCCACCTTCTTTCCACTGCACTGTAAGTGATACTCCATGAGGGGCTCCACCGAGGAGGAGGTGCAGCACACTTCGCAGAGAATCCCCTCCTCCAACAGCTTCCGCACCGCCACCCGTTGCAGCTCTTCCTCGTTACCGTAGGCCCCCACCAGCGAGGTGGGAATGGTGTTGGCGAGGATGGAATACAGTTCCTTGGTGGCGGCCGATGCGGCGGTGTTGGGGTCCGACATGAGGTTAGAGAGGCCGTAGGACTGCCTGAGGTCGTCCGGGGAGGCCCAGTTCAAGGACTGCAGGGGGTTCGGCAGTTCCCTCGCCATCGTGCTGCCCCGCTTATGATACGAGGTCAGTCTCCTTCGCACCTCCTTCTCCTGTTTGCTGGCCTTGGAGGTATCGGAGCCTCCGTCCTCGTCGGAGCTAAAGGGGGAGTCGGGGCGGGACACCACAATCCCCTCCAGACGCTTCTCATCTAGGAAATCCTTCACACTCTCCCGCAGTGCCTCCTCCCCCTCCGCCCCGCCGTTGTACACCACCACCGAGCTGCCTCGGTGCCGGGGGGAGGACGACGTCCTTCTCTCGCTGGTCGCGGTGTTGGGAGGGGGAACATCGGCCAAGAGTAGCTCGAGCGCATCCTTCTCGAGTAGAATATCCGTCATCAAGGACACCTCATGCTGAAGAGACAGGAGCATTTCCAGTCGCATCGAGTGCGCCCACATCATCTCCCACATTTTGCCGCCGTGTTGCGCGCACGCCGTCTCTAACCGAAGTCGGGACATGTCCTGTGCCAGCAATACCTGTTCGTGAAAAATATCTCTAATTTCATTATCGTTCTCCGCCTCTGCCATATCGAGTGCGGTAAAGGTACTATTAAAGTCGGCGGCCATCGTTTCATCGCCACCCAAAAGGGCTCTCGAGTCTTTTCGCTTTTCCAATTCATCAATCTCTGCTTGAATAGCATCTTCCACTTCATTCTGGATAGCGATTCGCTGGCGGAGGACATCGGCCAACGTCTGGGCCTGTTGGTTCTCGTGGGTGAGAGTCTGGATCTCTTCATTTGTCTCCCTCGTCAGTCTCGCCAGCTCCACCTCAAAGGGGTCGGTGAGAATGGGGGCGGTGTTCTCCTCGGCGAGTTGCGCATTTTTAAACTCCAGCACCTCCACCGCCGCCTCTAGTTCCCGTATAGTCTGCTGTCGCTTCCGCACCGCCGCCTCCACCGTGCGGTCGCGCTCCCTTTCGAGGCGGCGGATGGCGGCGTGATTGTCGTCCTCGCGCTGGTCCCACAGGGGGGCGGTGTACTGTTGCACCAAGTTTTTGATCAACATACTACGCTTGTGCACCACAGAGCCCTCACTTCTGGCGATACTATCCGCAAAGCTTTGACTCACCTCCAAGTTGGCGCACGATCTCGAGACCTCCGATACATTGAGAGAGCTAACGGCGGACACGGGAATATGACCGCTGCCCTGCGAGGTGGCGGCGGTCCAGCCGTCTGGGCTGTTAGCCCACTGGGAGAGCTGTAAGAGACGCACCTCCGCGCAGAGCTGAGCGTACTGCAGGGTGGAGCGCTGCACCGCATCCTCCAGCGCCATCAGCGACGGATCGGTCAGCCCTTCGTACAATTCCTGGAGCTCCTTCTTGGAAATCCCCTCCCCGAAGGCGTGGGTCTGAACCTTGGCGTGCCGCACCTGGTCCGCGAACTTGAGTGTGTTGATAGTGTTGGAAGTAGAACAGGGCGAAATGTGCACTAGGGTGAGCACACGTCCTCCCTCCAGACACGATCGCAGTAGCCGCGTCAGTTTGGAATCACGGTAGGGGACGTGACTAGACCGTTTATAGAGAGACAGCACCACAGAGGAAAGAGCGGAGAGAGATTTGTTAATGTACTGTGCCTCTCTCAAGGCGGTGCCCTCTACCCGAGTGTCCTTTACCCGCTCGCAGCCCGCCAGATCGGCCATCGCCACGTACGACTGCACACGTGTCACCGTCTCGGCGTCGGTGCCCTCGTTCTTGATAAAGTCAAATCCCAGCTGCAGAATAAAGATAGCATGGGACCGGGAGCTGGTGTCATTCTTCATATGACTCGAGGTGACTCGGTTTCGCCGCGCCAGACGGTACGCCCGGTGGAGGTCATTGGTGGAATCGATATGAATCCCACCGCCGGTGTTCCCTCTACTGCTCCGCTGTCTCGGGGTGGTCGCCTCATCCCTCGCCTGCTCCAACTTCTCGCACAGGTGCGCTAAGCCGCCTGCGTCCCCTAAATTAGACACGCGGCGCTTGCCACGGTCAAGGAGATCAAACAGCTCATCCATGTAGAGCTCCACCCCGTAAAAGTAACATCGCGCAGGGTGAGAAAGCTGTTGGATTTTACCGGAGTTCGCACCCCGCGATGCTCCAAAAGGACCGTCACCAACCGGGGGAGAATACCCATAGAGGCCACGATCATCTGTTTCGTGTCGTAGTTCCGTATTTCCTCCTGCGTGGACTCAGTGCGGGCGTGGAGTTCTTTTGGCTCCACATCGTCTACACTGTTTTCTAAACTATCGTAGTCCTCCTGAAGTGGATTCGTCTCATTGGACTTGACCTTGGCGATGGGGGTGAGGGAGTTCACATGACGCGCGGAGCGTTGGTCCCCCATCATACTAAACGTCTTTCCACTCCCAGTGGGGCCGTAGCACAAGATGGCGATATTCTGCGCGAGGAGTGCCTCATCGGCGAAGGGTAGCACACTTTCCTCAAACACCTCCTCCTGTGACGCATCCTCGTCGTGTACAAACTTAAACGTAAAGTGCTGCTCCTCTCCCGTTTCGGTGGGTGAACCGTCGCCGGCGACACTACTGTTGAGCGTTCGGTCCCGCTCCCGCTCGGCCATCTGCTTGCGCGGGGACGCCCCGCCAGACCCCGCACCTGGTCCTATCCGCTGCCCTAGTCCTAGCTGTGGGGGCGTCACAGTCCCCTTGGAGGCAGTCTCGCTCTGCGGGGGGACGGAGCTAATCTCACTCTCTGTTCTCGAATGAAAGCACGACATCCCATTCGGCCTACCTCCCGCCTTTACTAACTGCACAATCAAATTTTGGTGATCGAGAAACCACACATGACGCTGGTCGTTGGATTCCCCGAGATATGGAAGGAGGGGTCTAATACGGATGTGCACGACCGGACTGCTACCGGTGGGGGGTTGGAAGCTCTCGGACAGGACGCCCTGTGAGTTGGCGCTGCTCCGGGGGGTGCGGGCCCCACTCTGTGATTTTTTACTGCTCGACTTACGGGGCTTGCTAGGCGACTCCTCCGAGGGAGACGTAAAGTACTTTTTGGCAATATCCATCTGAGGGTCTGGGGAATACCGTTTGCTCTGCGCGGCGTGACTCAGGCTGTAGTCCTGCAGTGCTGCCTTCTTCCCCACCGCGGCGGAGTGGGTGCGCTTCGGAACTGGACTTGCGCTAGATCCACTAATCGCGGCGGTGGACCCGCGTCGAATGGTGCCCTTGGACTTGTTGGTCGGGTTCGTTTTACTATGAGGTGTTTTGGCGGGGCTCTGCGTGGTCAGCTTGGGGGACGCGGTGGAGCTGCTACTGTTGGCCCGCGGTTTTCTATTAGGGGTATTGGCATTGCTAGGGGGTTTTGGTTCCGTCGAGGTTCGGCTGAACATTTTTGTTTTATATGTATATTATTATTATTTTATCTAATTGTGATAAGGAATTTATTTCTAGTTTGGTTGGTTTCTTTTCGCTTTATTTCAGTTTGTGCAAGAAAAAAACAATTGCAATACACTATTTTATTGTATGTTTGGAAGGGAGGGAAGAAAAAAAGTGAGACAACACAGCAGCATTTCGCCAAGAAAAGAACATCCGCAGATAAAATCGAAAAGAGAAACAAAAAAAAAAAGGGTAAGTAAAATATGTTTAATGTGAAAGCGGTTTCTATGGTAAGACACTTCTATATTCAAAGTGTCAATTCTGATAAAATGTGCTAAATATTTATGTAATTTTTATTATTATCAACAGCGTTCAAAAACACTGTACAGCGACTCCACCGTCACGATCCGTCCCACCGTACCCCCTCCCTCCATAATCAGCTTCGCTGGGGGCCAAAACAGTTTTTTATTCTTCATACACGGAAAAAGACCAAATTTAATAAAGTCCTCCAATGTCTCTGTCCGCCCTTCCCCCGCCCCGCCGGTACCGGTGGGAGGAGGGGCAATGAGACCGTAGAGGGTGTCGGCGATGTGTCGGGCAATCTCATCCAAGCACTGCCTTTCCTCCTCCACCTGCCGCTCCGCCTCCCTTTCCTTTTCTTCCGCCTTCAATGTAGTGGGGGAGAACTGGATGGGGTAGGAGACCGCCTCAGAGAGCAGCCAGAGGAAGAGAGGGACGGCGCGGGCGGGGGGAGGCCAGGCATCGTTGAGGCCATAAGGGAGGCCTACCAGATAACCCTCTTCGGTAATCACAATATGAAAATACTCCTCTAACATCGTGCGCCACAGAATGAGTCTTTGTACGAGCCGTTTAATGTACTTTTTGGTGAGGGGTCGAGGGGTCTCGCCGTCTGCTTCAAATAGGACCGTGTGGGAGTTGGAAAGCAACGCCTTTTGTCTCTCCGCTGTCATGGGGGGGGGTTTCTCCTGAGAGTGGTGAAAGCGCATGGTTTCAATCTTGGCCAGACCAGAGGTCTTCTCGCGGTCCTCGCGGTCCAACAGCTGGAAAAGGAGCGCGTGAAGTGGAAATGTGAGCGATTGAGACGTGTCTTTTTTCAAGGCAAAGAAGAGCAGCTCCGCGACCGAGAGTGGCTCCGAGAACCGGAAGCACGGGGCTTGCTGGAGCGTGGGGTCCATCCACCGCAGGAATATGCGCTGGTACACCACCTCGCGGACCAGGTGAAGGGTGTTCACCATCAGCAACGAGGTCCCGTACTGGGCGAGCATGTGCTCCCCGTCCACCACCCCGACCAGGGAGAGACCGTCGATGAAGGCCTTGGCCTCGCTCGTGCTAGACCGGTGAATACAGCGGACGATCGTCTCTACACTGGAGAGGATATAACTCGGACGGTCCAGCACCTCATCGTTCTCCGACGGCGCCGTCGCCTCCACTTCATCGGCTACCATGTGATTAGAGTTCTCCTTCTGTAGGTCCACCCAGTCGGACACATTAGCGAATAAAAGAGAGGAGGGGTCTGCTGTCCCACTGCCCTTTCCTCCCTTCCCTTCCTCCTTTTCCATCTTCACTTGAGTGGCAATATCTAACACTTCACTTCGGTAGCGCTTGAAGTCGGCCATGATATCATCCTCCTCTTGGGTACTCTCTTTATCCTCATCTGTTTTCGTTCGTTTCCGCGACACCTCGGTAGATTCCCCTTCCTCCTCCTCCTCTACATCCTCTGGTATCAAAAGGGAGGCCAGCACATTGTCCATCTTCACCTCCTCCCGCTTGACTTCAGGGGGGGCGCCGGTGGAAGGGGGGGTGGGCGTTTTGCCATTCTCAGTCGGACTACTACTATTTAGCGTGGCCCCGCTGGACTCTGATTTAAGGGTAAAGGTGGTGGTAGTGGGAGAGCTCTTGGGGCGGAGAAAGGAATCCAACGCGCCCTTCTGTCGCTCCACTCGCACCATCATAGACGGTGCGACATTCCCTTTGTTATTGTTATTGGCGCTGCTCGCCTGCCAGGACCCGTTGGAGATTTGCCGTTGGAGAGTGCTCAGGATTTGGTCGCTGCTGCTGTTGGGGGCGCCGTCCCTCTGAGAGCTCAGGGGGGTGGGAGGGGCAGTCCGCATGGCCTCCATCGCCGTCCGCTGCAGCTTCATGGTGTCCAGCTGTCGCTCTGCCGCCGCCTCCAGCAGGGCGCCCTGGACCAGCTCCGCCACCCGCCCAAGCACCATCTCCTCATCGAGAAGGTACACCTCACTCTTGGTGGGGTGGACATTGACGTCTAACCGGTCGGCGGGCACGGTGATCTTGAGCACGGTGAAGGGGCGATTACCCCCGGTGAGGACCGAGGCGTACACCGAGTCTAGGCTGCGACGTATCGCGGCACTCTCCACCAGACGGTTATTAATAAAGAGACACAAGTAGCTTTTGCGGTTGGAGAGGGTGGAGTCACTGGTGTAGCCCACAATGGAGAACTTCCCCACCCCCGCGCTCCCATGCAGCCGTGCCACCGACTTACTGTACGCCTCCACCTTGGCGGTGATTTCCTGATCACGCACCTTTCGCGAGGGATCATTCCGCTTGAATTCCTCCGCACTGTCGGAGGGTACATCGGAGTCATCGGTGCTGTCGTAGTGATAGATAAACTTTAAGTGAGTCGAGACACTGTTGCCATAGGCGATACGAATGTTGGAGAGCAAGTTGGAGTCCTTGGGAAGAACCAAAGGGTGACCGCCCGCCTGGTTGTCCTCCAGTTTCCTGCAAGAGAAGCCCACTTGAGGAAACGCCAACGCGTATCGGGTCACCACATCCACAATCTTCCCCCACTCCACCGCCGCCTTCAGCGCCTGCCGACGGACCTGCGCATTATAAAACATATCCTCCGATCGAATGATGGTGCCATAGTTGCTCGCGCATGGGGTGGGAGGGCATTGGAGCTTACCGTCGCCGTAGGAGGCCCTCCACGCCACCTCTCTCGCATCCGCCTCCTCATCGCCGGCGATCGGCCTTCTCTTGGAGGTCACCGTCACCCGAGAGACATAGGACAAGGAGGCCAGTGCCTCCCCACGGAACCCAAAAGACGCGATGGATTGGAGATCTTCAAACGATTTAAGTTTGCTCGTGGCGTACCGTTCACACAGCAGAGGGAGATCCTTTTCGTGAATCCCCGTCCCGTCGTCGGTGACCTGAAGGACCTCCAGACCCCCTCCTTGGGCGGCCACCTGAATCGTCGTGGCCTCCGCATCAAGACTGTTCTCTAATAACTCCTTCAAGGCGGCGCTGGGCCGCTGCACCACCTCCCCGGCGGCGATGCGGTTGATCACGTCCTCAGAAAGTCGTTCAATTCGACCCATTAAATATCTAATGAAAAGGAAAGAGAAAAGAAAGGGGGGGAGAAGCTGTTGAAAGGAGTGCAGAGTGGTATAGTAGGGGTGTAAAACACGCATAAGCGTCGCGACACATTTGCCCTTCATAAAGGATAAACAAAAAAAAAAAAAAAGAATACGGTGAAACTAGTTCAGTGACAGTGATTAGTGACAGTGTAAATAACATAAAAACAAGAAAAGACTCTAAAGACTTC
>AUXL01000324.1:0-12162 GCA_000482185.1 Angomonas desouzai | reverse complement strand
CCCCTTCCAGCTTGTTTATTATTGTAAAAATAAATATAAATAAATCAAATAGATAGAAAAAAATAAATAAATCAATCATTTAATAACAATAATGACAGAACGGGAGGACTGGCTGAGGTCCCAGGCAAGACTGTGGACAGAAGGCTCTCTGCCGACAGTGACCGAGAGCATCGATGATGACTTCAATCCCCCTAGTACCCTGGCCACCAACGAGGACCCCCCGGACGACCGCAGCGAGGCCCTCCTAAAGGAAATATTAGAACAGCTCTCGGGGGGCGAGGTGCGGCCCGGCCGCTCCCTTGAAGAGAGTCTCTATATTATACTGAATCAGGTGAAAGGGGTGCGACAGGTGCTGCCGACGATGCTGCTTCAACGGGATATCTCTTCCCTTCCGTTGGGAAAGATGGCGGCGGAGATTAAGGCGGCGTGGTCGGAGCGGACGGCGCTCGCGGAGGAGCAGAGGCGCAACTCGGCGCTGACTCAGATGATGGACCTACTGGAGAGCTACGGCGATGCCACCTCCCCCGACGCCGCCGCCACCCTTCTCGCCCAGGTACTAAAACAGCTGGAGCTACTCAAGCGGGAACAGACCGAATTTAATCACCTCGTCCGGCGCTACGAGGACCTCGCGACGAATCGGCTGCACCAATACGGCGAGACACAGCCCCCCTCTATGCGAGAGGTACTAGAGTCCGTCATGAAGGACGATGGTGAAGAAGAGAGGGCGGAAGGGGCGGCGACACCGGTGTGGCTAGAGAAGCCCTTGCAACAGCTGCAGAGCGCCCTCCTAGAGCTCTCCCACAGAGACGGCAGCGCCTCTCTGTTCTGCTCCACCAACCCCGCCGAGACCAGAGAAAAGGTGGGCCAGCTCCTCGACCAGGCGACGCACTACATCCAGTCCCACTCCACGCAGATTTTACAAGAAGAGCTCGCGAGGAACTGTCTTGCACAGATTGCACAGGCCTTTCCGATTCCAGTCGCGAAGGAATTCCAGCTGCTACAGCGGGGCACCCCCACCGGGGAGCAATTGGAGCGGACGCTCGATGCGCTGACGAACATTTCTCAAACAGAGGACAAGAATATTTTTATCGCCAACAGCATTCACCGCTCCCTCTGTCGCACCTTTGACTTCCCATCGCGGAGGAGGACACCACTTTTTACACGGTCTCCGAGTCCCTCGAAAGGGTAGAAAAGGTGCTCCTGGAGCTCTCTACGCGGATGGACTCTGGGAAGGTGGGGGAGGCCCGCATGGTGGGATTACTCAAAGAGGCGGTGGAGGAGCTCGCACAGCTGTTACCCATCATCGGCACCACCACCCTCCCTGACGCCTCTATCCGCGTCAAAGCCCCTACTTCTGACATTTTAGAAATGATCTATATTATTCGGGCACGTCTGGTGGAGTGCGCCCAGCAGCAGCGGCAACAGCAGCGGTCCGCCACCCCTCACTCCCGCCCCGTGGAGCGCTCCTGGACGGAGGCCAGCGGAATATACGTGGCCCAGGTACAGTCCCTGCTGAAGGAGATTCAGCACCTTGTCGACAGCACAGAAGGGAGCAGGGAGGACGACACGGTGGAAGCCATGCTCCACTCCCGCGAGAGGGAGGGCTCCTCCTCCCCTCTGCCAGCGGAACAGTTCCTGTCGGACCTGACGGAGCGTCTCAAGTTCATCAAGGGGAGGGCGAGCAAGCAGTCGCACACGGTGTCCCTCTCCAAGTCCAAGGTGGAGGCCGCGAACCAAAAGGTGGTGACCTCGGCCAAGAAGATGAAGCGGATGATCTCACTGGTGGAGTCGATGTCCAAGTCGCTCAAGGTGGACCCCCCTGCCTCGTCGGAGCCCCTTTCCTCCGAGAGCACCGACAAGGGTGCCATAGTGACAGAGGGTAATGTGGTGGAGACCCTAAAGTTGCTTGAAAGTAGAATCAGCGGGGATAATACACTGAAGGAGCAGAGCGAGGTGGCCAGCGAGATGGAACGGATGAGGGAGGTGGAGCGGCGGTGCGCGGCGGACGCGGCGGCCTTCAAGGAGGCCCTCCGTGTGCTCCTCCTCCGACTCGCCGAGTACGGCAAACTCATCAAAATGACGCTCTTTCTCTTCGGCACCGATGAAAAGTCCAAAGATGAATTATAGAGGAAATCCTCGACCCCGAGAGAAGGAAGACGAGGATGGAGAATATACGGAAAAGGTGTTGGCGATATTGGTGCAAAAGTACGCGCGGTGGGCAAAGCGACTGCAGGAAACCACGGAGGACCACCTCTACGCGCAACAAAAGATTGTCAAATACATCACCGCCGTCGGGCGCTTCTTTTCCTCGTCTAGTGGCGACAGCAAACCCCTTCCCAAGCTGGCCGACGTGAACCTCATTGACATTGACACTTGCCTTATCAAATTCGCCGATGTCATTTTACCCGCGTTAGACTCCGCCGTCAAAAAGGTGGAGGGCGGTGAGGGAAAGGAGGCCCGACGCGATACCTCTGCATCGAGCGAGTCGAAAGAGGGGGAGAGGAATAAGGAGGCGTTGCAGGCGCTGGCGAAGCAATCGGATGGCCTCCCGTACGACCACCGTCTTGCTACACTGCATGAGATGGTTTCCAGACTCAACACGATTGTCATGTCCCTCCTCCAGGTCCGGTACACTGCCATCCCCTCCTCCACCAAGGTGCGTTCCTCGGGGGCGGTGGACTTGGTGTTTGACGACGACGAACTCAACGCCAACTACATTGATTTAGATTTGGAAAAGCTCATTCAGGTGTCGTCCACCACCGGGGAGCGTTTTACCCGAGACAGCGAGATCGGCTCCGGTGTTTCTTCCGCCAAGGCGGCGGCCGCGCACACAGAAGACAACAACGATCTCATTCTAAAGGTCACCACCAAGAATTTAGAGTCCCTTCTCCAATCGATCAAAAAGTTCAGTTCGAATCACAAATTCTCCGCCATTTTGATTCAAAAGGATATCGATGGGCTGCAGCAGCTGATGGCGGGGATGTTGGAGAAGTTCAGTGAGCTCGACATTGAGAAGCTCTCGGGGCAGGACCGGGAGGAGTTGAAGGAACTGTATACGGTGTTTAGTGAACGCTCCCAGCAGCGGGGCTGCTACTTCTTCAACCGACCAGGAGGAGAGGGACCGTGCCTGTGGGTGAGCGGCCTTAAGCAGCTGAGCGTGGCCTTTGACAGCCTCGCCGAGCGACTGAGTCAGAGGAGTGAAAAGCTCACCCAGTACCGCGAGCTCATCGACGACTCGATCGATCTCTGTTCGCTTTATATTAACTGGACCGAGCGGGTCACGCTGCCAGAGGGACACGCCGTCCCTTCTGATTTGGAGGCCTGTTGTGTCCGTGACGGCGCCATCCCCAGCGAGGCCTCCCGCAAAAAGGAACTCAAGGAGCAGAACGGCGAGTCCAGTCCCCCCCTTCCCCCTAGGCCCAGCAGCGGCGTCTCCAAGACCCCGGCGGAGACCAAGGGACAGGAGAACGTCGCCCACCGCGGGCCTGTGTCGCACTTCACGCAGGATGACGTCATTCTAAAGGTGATGACACACATGTTTCAGCTGGCGCAGGAGGCGGTGCAGGAGAGAGAGGGCGAGAGGACCCCCGCGAAGCCCTCCGCCCCTGTTCCACCCCCGCAGGACCCACAGCTGGAGGAGGAGCTGCTCCGTATGCGGGAGCGTATCTCGCTGTTCGAGTCCCGCTTCGAGGCGCTGCTGAAGGAGCGTAAGACCCTCGAGCAGGAGCGGAACCAGTTCCAGTCCGAGGCGGCCCTCGCGCGGGCGGAACTGCGTCGATGGAAGAAGCAGGTCAACGAGCTGGTTGAGGCCGGTCCCCCGCCGCCCGCCATCATAGACGTCGTTCCCTCCCCCGCCGAGGTCGACAGCAATATTAGTCCCATCCCCCCTCCCCTCCCTACTGTCCAGCAGCTCAACTTTAACTCTGCTGCAAACACCTCCGTCGGCGGCAGCAGCCAGTCCCACACCCCCCAGGCCGCCGTGAGCGTCGACTACAGGCCCGACTTGGTGCAGTACATGAAGACCCTGAGCGACGAGCTGCGCTACGCCGGCCAGCTCACCCAGCCCACCCCCCAGGGGTACCCCAGCCGCCCCGGCAACGATCTGGTGTCTACCCCCCGGCCCGCCAAGGACCAGGCCACGCTGCAGCGGATACAGCAGCGACTGCAGGAGCAGAGCCGCACCCCTCTGGTGGTGACGCAGGGGACCAGCGGGTACGCGGCGTCGAGGGGGCCGGTGGAGCCGCTGCGGTACACCCCAGACTACTACCAAGGTGACCCCTACGAGATGTGCGAGACCTACGTCCGCCGCCACCAGGAGCCCCTTCCTCCTGCCCTGTCGGACGCCCAACAGTATCTCGATGTCCCCTCCCGTCCCCTCTCCGCCGTCCGCCAGCGCCCCTCCCGCGCCCCCCTTCGCACCTCGCAGTACTACAGCTCTGACAAGGTCCCTCGTAAGGCCCCGTTAGACCAGTCCCGGCCGTCCTCCACTCGCCGCCGCCCCCGCACCCCCCAGCGCGAGGAGGCCTTCTTTGATGATCCCTACCTCCCCTCCGTCCCTTCCACCTCCCGCCGCCCCCCTAGCCAGCGCCCCTCTCCGCTCCGACAGCGGGGGAACAGCCCTCCTCATTTCAGTGAAGCCTTGCACACCATTCAACGCCGCGTGGAGCACCCCGAGGGCACGGCTGGCAACCCTAGCGCCAATCTGAGGGCCGAGGCACTCCGCCGACTGGCCCAGGTGGTTTCCAACGCTCAGGTACGTGGGAACCCTTATTATTAAATAGGAGTGACTACTTTTTACATACAGATAGATGTTGTCTTTTTTTTTTTTTTTACTAACTTTAGAGACACATTTGTAAATTTTTTTATTTATTTATTTCCACATCAATAAAAGAAGAGAATTAAATAAAATAAAAGTGTATGAATACTGGAAAAAAACAACCCCTTTGTACAAAAATAAATAGATACTATAATGCACGACAACCTTTATACTTACGACTTATTTCTGTGAATCCATTTATTTTCTGTTTTCCTGTTTTCTCTTGAACAAATCTATGGACACTGTGCGTGTTGTCTTTCGCATCATTTTCCTTTTCCCTTTTTCTTTTTCCTTTTCTTATTGTCAAAAAATAGAATAGTCTGTTATAATGAAGCGAAGCCATGTGCTTTACTCTTCATTAAGAAGACCCTATACAATAGGAGGCATTGCCTCTTCCTCTTCTCTCTTGACTAGTCTCCCTGTGTACCCCGCCGTGAAGGTCGCCCTGCACCACGACCGTCGTTATCGTCTCACCAACGCGAGCGCCCTCTCCGACATTCGCAGTACGGCGGATGAGAAGAACGACAACACCAGTAAGATGGTCTACCTCCGACGCCGACAGAAGGACGCCATCGCCTTCGCCATCAAGGAAAAGGAAATCCTCGCGGAGAAGGCGCAGCGGCAGCTCGAGGAGGAGGAACAGAAGGCAAAAGAGGAGGCAAGGTATAATGAATTGATCGAGGAGGCAAGGAGCTTGGGCGGGGCGGAGGCGGCGGCAAAAATGAGAGCCAAATTAGATAAGGAAAAGGCCGATTACGTCCGCTCTGTAGACGCGTTTGGTGACAAGTCGGTGCGCCTGCAACACTCCTTCTCCGGTCTCGGCGACAACCGCATCATCCACTGGTGGGAGTACCTCTACTGGAACTACATTCGCTACTTTTTCACGCAAGAGCTCCTCATCGCGAAGGATCGCTTTGGAAATAAGTTTACCGTAACTTGGCAGTTCATTAAAGGACGAGAGGAACAGCGGCGGATGTATCGAAAGGATGCGAATAAGAAGCATCAGCCCTACGGCTCCCTCGCCACCGACGAGCGTCTGTGGGAGCGGTGGATGCGAGGTCACCGTGGCGACCCCCCTAGCGTCGCTGAGGAGGAACACAACCGTAACTACAAAAAGAAGTTTTTTGGTCCGATGGTGTTGGAGAATGAAGAGGTGGAGGACTCGTTGATGCGTATGATGGCCCACATGAATCGCGCGCAGCAGACCTTTCAGGAGCTGGATGACGATCAGGTCTATGGGGACGCCCACCGCGCCCAGAAACCGTTGCGAGACGCGGAGCACAACCCACAGAGTGAGGCGCAGGCGAGAAGTAAGCGAGGGGCGACGTGGACGATGGGCTTTGTCCGGGGGGACCTCTTTTATAACGAAGAGGAGACTCAAGTGATGCGAGAGGAGCTCGGCCACCTTTTTCGTAATCTCGAGTGGCAGGAATTGGAGTACAAGCGTCAGGTCCGCATGAACAAGCGACAGGACCCCCATGGGAAACCCCCGGAAGGCACGACGGACCCCAACGATGGCGATGGCGATCCGATGACGCAGCACTGGGAGCGTACCGATCTCGGCATCCCTTACCATGACGCCGTCCCCGACCTCACCACCCCCGAGCTCGAGCGCTTACACATCGAGGCCGACCAGCTAGAGGACGAACGGCTAGCCATACGGAAGGAGCTAGGCCTCACGGACCTGGGGGATATTAGAGAAGGGAGGGACCCCATCGATCGAGGCACCAAGGACCTCTTTACGCATCCCCCTGTGTCGACGCGGTGGAAGCCAAAGGTGTGGGAGGAGTCGTGGGGGACCGGCACCGGTAATAAACAGTGAGTATATACTCTCTCTCACACACATACAGTAACATATATTAAAACAAACAAAGATGAACGTTCACTAAAATACTTTTACCTTTTTCTTTTTCTTCCTTTTGACCTTCTGAAAGTTTTGCAACAGATGTTTCTTCATTAGTTAAGTTGTAATGTAAAAACATCTCTCTTTTTCTTCTCCTTTATACAGAAAAACCACAAAGCATCTATAAAGTAAATAAACATGGACTCCAGTGCTTGCTACGGAAAGGACGGCACCTGCTTCCACTCCTACCTCAACCCCTTCGTCGAGTACCGCACCATCATCGGTGGCCACCTCTTATACATTCTTCTTGTCTTTGGCCTCCGTCGCTACATGAAGCACCGTCTCCCAATGAACCTCAAGACCCCCATGCTAGTCTACAACGCGCTGCAGGTGTGTCTCTCCGTCCTCATGACCGTCAACCTCGCCCCCTTCCTCCGCTTCAACGTCTTCAACCTCAACGGGAAGTTTTACTCTACGATTGAGTTTTGGATTTTTGTGCACTACATCACTAAATTTCTCGACATGTTCGATACCTTTTTTATGGTGCTGCGCAAGAAGGAGGAACAGCTCTCTCTTCTTCATCTCTATCATCACCTGACGATTGGTATGATTTGGGGCGTGTTGTTGCATAACGGCATTGCGAACGGTACCGCCTTCTTTGGCGCGTGGATCAACTCCTTTGTGCACTCTCTCATGTACTTTCATTATCTCTACACCTCTCTGGGGTATACCAATCCCCTCAAGAAGTATCTGACGCAGGTGCAAATGTTTCAATTTGCGCTCTGCATCTTACACGCCATTCTCGCCGTGCTGATGGACCGACAGATTCCCTTTCACTTTGCCATTCTTCAGCTGTGCTATCACATGACACTGTTGTATCTGTTCTTTAACTTTTATCGTTCCAAGATTGCGGTGTCGAAGAAGCGTCTGCCTAGAAAGGAGTAATAAATAAAATAAATAATAATGAAATTGAGAAACAAAAATATAACAAAAGACAAACGAAGTAATCATAAAAAATTAATTAAACAACAACAAAAAACATCACAGTAAATTTTTCCTTTTCTTCAACTACTTCAATAACGCACTAGTAATGTAGTTTAATCGATCTAACTAACTAAACCTTTTTTTTTTTAAACGCATTTTTTTTTTTTATAGTATATTTGTAATACTTCCTTTATACCCCTTTTTTATTTTTCACTTCTTCCATAACCCCCCTTCTTTTTCGTTCTGTTTCAAAAGCAAAATAATAATAGTAATAATAATAATACATATATAAATGTGGGAAGACACCCTCGACGCCCTCCGCGATCTCTCTGCCTATTACTTTGACGGCGACGAGGACCTCCTCCTCTACCTCCTCCTCCTCGCCCTCCCTCTCCTTCTCTTTTTACTCTATCTCCTTCGTTATGTCCGGCGAAAGGACGCCAAGTACCGCTACGCCGCGGAGTATGACCGTCATCAGTACACCGGGCAGGATAGGGACTATGTCACCTCCTCCGATGAGAGTGAGGTGCCAGAGTATGAAATGAGTATGGAGGAGATGATGCAATCGGTGCAGAAAATGAACGAAGAGGGAGAGAAAAAGAGGCGGATACAGCAGAAGAAGATGGAGAAAGAAGAAGAAGAAGAAGAAAAGAAGGGAGAAGAGGTTTCTGCGGGGACTCCCACGCCGGAGGAGACACCCGCCGTGGCGACCTCCACCCTAAGGCGACGTGAAGCGAAGCGGGAGGCTTAACAAATATATTTTTTTACAAAAAAAAAACAACAACAACAAAATTTGTTAATATTATGAAATGGTTACATAATTTTATTCATATTTTGGGAAATAGAAAGTGTTCGTGTGGGTCTCTCTGTTTCTCTCTGTTACCTTCAGCTTATTATTATTATTATTATTATTCTATATTTACTCGTATTTTCACTTTGCGATTAACTTTTCCTTATTACTGGTTTCTCTCCGAAACCCCTTTTTGTACAATTGCTAGTTTAGTGGTGTATTAAAATCATTTTTTTTTATTATTTATCGCTGTCATTTTCAACAACATTTTATCATCTTCATTCATCGATTGTGCTTTATCTATTTTTTAATTTTCATCTTTTCTCTCTCTCTTATTAAAACAGTATAGACCATGACGGTTTCCCTCCGTAATAGAAACATCTCTGATGTCACCGATATAAGAGACAAGTTACACGGCGTCCCTCCCGATATCCTTTCCGTTGCCCAGTCCGTCGACCTCAGCCACAACCACATCACCTCTCTCTGCCGATCGTTGAAGATAGTAAGAAAGAAACGAGATAATAATAACAACACTAATAGTAATAATAGTAATAGGGAGGATAGTAATAGTGCTTTAGCCCCTTTAGCCTCCCTCCGACATTTGCAATTAGCCCACAACAAACTTCGTTCCCTTGAGGGCGCCACCGTTTCCCTCACCACCCTTCTCCTCCCTCACAATGAATTAGAGTCCCTTCATGGCCTGGAGGGGTGCACCAGTCTTCGCTATCTGGATGTTCGGTATAACAAACTGACCAGTCTGAAGGGACTGCCGTGGGGGAGGAGTGCGATGGATGTATCAGGTGAGAAGAAGGAAGGGGAGAGGAGAGGGGTGGTGGTACGGCGGACCGGAGGGGGCCCTCCGCGCTCAGAGGACCGCGTGCTTACCAGCGTCGATGAGGTCCACACCTTTGTTCCCTCCTATGATGGCCCACCGTCCGAAATGTACGACCACCTCACCGGACCCCTTCCACCCCTCCGTCTCGATGGCGTCACACTGTTGGTCTCGTATAATGAACTACGGGGGCCGGAACTGCGGGCACTGTGGAGTGGGGTGCCGCCGTCGGGGGATACCCCATCGATGAGTGAGAGTGGGGATAGTAACGGAATGGACTCGAGTGAAAAGAGAGGGAGAGCGGTGCGGCCTTGGCTCTCCGACGTCGTCTGCCTCGATCTCTCGCACAATAAGATTGAGGACATGGCGTCGATCTATCAGCTCACGCAGTCCTTTCCCTCTCCCCGCCGATTGGCGTTTCTTAAAGTGAGTTACAATCCATTTTTGATTAATGGATCGTTTTATACTTTTGCCACGGAATCATCATCTAAGGGAGATCAAGAAGATGAAAAGGTGAAAGTAAAGTGGACCCCAAATAGTGTGGAAAAGGTGTACACCAATGGTACCGTAGCGATGGAGAAATTTGAATCAACTTCTCGAAAAATCGCCTCCCATTTATTCATTCCATCTGACTCTAATGATAACAACAGTAACAATAATAACACACTGGTGGAGTTCTGCGGAGGGGAGGAGGTGGTGCTCGCCATTGCCGGCGGTGCTACTCCCGCCTCCCCCTCTTCTCTCTTCACCTCTCTCCCCCCAAAGTGGACCCCACCCACCGGCACACTCGAGCGCCACCGTCTTGATACCTCCATGAACCCATCCCCCTCCCTACTCTTCTTAAAGATCACCCTTCTCACTTCCTCCCCCTCAGTGAGAGCAGCAGTATCCAATTCCGCGAGCGCTCCTCCCCCGTCCCCCGCCAGCGCACCGCCAGCCCCCCTCTGCGTGATGGCCCCTCTCACCTCACCGAGAGAGAAATCGACTGTAGTGTGAGCGAGATCGCCTCCGTCTCGGAGCCGCCGTCGAGTAGTATTGGGTTTGTGATCTACTCCCGTAGTGAGGGACAGAGCAGAGTGAACTCCCTCGCCTCCACCCCCCGTGGAGCGCAGAGAGAGAAGGAGACCACGGCGGTGCCGCCTCTTGCACTCCCTCATACCAATACTACTACTGTCACTACTAACGCTAATAACAATAACAATAATACTATAAGTACAAAAGAGTGTCAAATGGAATTGCAATTGTGTAAACAAGAGAACAAATCTCTTCGAGAACGACACAATGAAAGGGAAAAGGCACTCCGAGAGGCGACATTGGCGTTGGAGCGGCAGCAAAAGTGTATTCAACGATTAGAAAAGGATAACGAAGAAACATTAAGAGAGAATACTCAGTTAAAAAAGAAAGTTGCTCAGAGCAACACTGAAATGAAACGATTAAGGGAGCGTCTGAGGATGATGGAGGAGCAGCTCAAGATGAAAAACTAATAATAATAATAGATGGAAATTCCATTTATTTCAAAATCTGTATATCTACCTATTTTTATTTGTACCATATTACTTCACTTTTTTACTTAAATCTAACACATTTGATCCATTTCGTGGAGAACTGCACCCGTAAAGTACTTTGTTATTCATTACTTTCTATCTTTTTAAATGACTTTCAATTCATTCATTTCCTTTCTTCCACTTTCTCTTCTCCATTAAAGCATAGTATTTTATTTTCATTAGCGTTTTTTTTTTATTCTTCACTACAAAGAAATGACTCGCGATATGCTCACCTACAATGTCCATGAGGGCAGTCTGGAGGCCATCGTCCACGGCTACCGTGACGGCCTTCTCAAGACCGATGAGTACAACAATCTGTGTCAGTGTGATAACCTCAGCGATCTCAAGAGTCAGCTGCAGGTCACCGACTACGGCAACTTTCTCCAACAAGAGGGCTCTCTTACGACCCGTATTATCGTCGATAAGGCGCAGGAGGTGATGGTACGACAGTTTCGTGAGCTCCGTGCCTGGGCGGAACCCCCGCTCTGCCACTTTATGGACTTCATTAGCTACGAATATATGATCTCCAACGTGCTCAAGCTCATCGTGGCCAAGCGTAGTGGTCGCGCCAACTTGGAGTTGCTCACCAAGTGCCACCCCCTCGGTACCTTCCCCGAGCTCCCCACCCTTCTCGCCGCCGTTGACGTGCGGGAGATGTTCGAGGTAGTGCTGGTGGACAGTCCGGTCGGTAGATTCTTCTCCGTCGACGGCTTCGAGCGCGACTTGGAGGAGCTCTCGGTCGAGTTCATCCGTGGTATGCTCATGAAGAACTATTATCAACAGTTCTTTGACTTTTGTTATGAGCTCGGCGGGGAGACGCGGGAGGTGATGTGCCCTCTGCTCGATGCGGAGGCCGACCGCCTCGTGCTCACCTTCACCCTTAACACGCTTGGTGTGAGGGAAATCACCCCCGCCGACCGCCGAAAGGTGTTCCCTAATTTGGGCACTTTGGTCGACATCCACGACGATATCGCCGAGAGTGAGAACGAGGAACAGCTCCGTGACCGTCTCCGCCGCTTCGCCACCTATTTTGACCTGCTCGATGACAGCCGATCGATCGACACGAGTAATAAAAAGTCGATTGAGCGTCGCTTCGTGGAGCTCTCTGTTGTCATGTACAGCGATGCGATGACGAGACAGTTTCAGTACGGTGTGTTCTACGCCTATGTGAAGCTGAAGGAGCTGGAGATCAACAACCTGCAGTGGATCGCGGACTGCGTCGTGCAGCAAATCCGAAACCGTCTTCATGAGTACGTGAACATTGTTTCTCAGGCGTAAGTATTATGACAATCATAATAATAATAGTGAGAGATTTTTGTAGTGAGAGGATGAAGTATAAAAAAGAAAATATAT
>AUXL01000323.1:0-12167 GCA_000482185.1 Angomonas desouzai | reverse complement strand
AAAAAAACTCTTTTTCTTTTATATTATGAAAGATTTCGCAGAAAAGGAAAACTCACTTTTGGCACACATGCATACGAGTAGACTCTGTCCCCCATATATTTATCTAGTTCATACTTTTTTCTATTTTAATTGTTTTTTTTTTTTTTAATTCACCGATGTTTATAATGTAAATTACTACTTTTTTTTTTTTTCTGTTGTTGAAAAATAAAATAAATAAAATAATAATTAGTCAACAACAAACTTACATATTTATATATAATAAAAGTGTTTTAAGTAGACGACAAATAAGTAATGATAACAATACTAATGATAATAAAAAAGAGGGAAAGACGTATTTCCCGTTCACTTTTTTTTATTTTATTTTTTGTCTATTATTATTTCTTCTGCGTTCCCTCCCTTTCATTTTTTACTGTTGATGGCAGGAAGAAGGGAAAAAGGCGCTTTACGATTTCAACACTTCATGTATAGTTCTTTATCAACCGTACATTGTGGTTGTGTATATAATTGAACAAATCTTACTTTTGTGTTGTTTTTTTCTCTCTCTTTTCTTGTGTGTGCAATATCTGTCTCGTCGTGGTCTGTTTTTTTTTTTACTTGCTTTACCCCCTTTTTATCTCCCCTTCTCTCTATACTCACAGTAGCCATGCAGTCACACGGAAGAGTGCGAGCCTTCTGCCGCCTCCCCCCCGGCACCCTAGACCGGTGCACAGAGATACGAGTGCTCTCCAAGACCGCCCTAGAGGTACAGAGGGGCCCCTCCGTGAAGGGCTCCATGAACGGCGAGGCCCCCCGCCAGCAGTTCGCGATGGACGGGATACTGGACGGATCGGATCAGGAGGAGGTGTTTGAGGCCACCACCGCCCCTCTTGTGAACTCGGTGATGCAAGGGGTATCGGCGACGATACTGAGCTGTGGTCACGGTGGGTCCGGCCGCTCTTACACGCTATTTGGCGGGAAGGACTACGCGACGAGGGGGATCGTGCACCGCGCCCTTCACGCCCTCTTCAACAGCGTTTCTGCCGCCAGCGGGGTGCGCCAGTACACCATTAGTATTCGCTTCGTCCTCCTGCGCGGGGAGGAGATACAGGACCTTCTGGCGGACTCCGAGGAGGGTCGGCCGACGGTGGCGATGGACGGGAAGGGGCAGCCGGTGTGGCGCGGGGTGGTCCACCGCCCCTGCGACTCCGAGACCGCGGCGATCGAGGCGCTGCTCACCGGCCTCAGCGCCCCCCATCAGGTGCAAGGACACCGTGTCTTCTCGGTGCAGTTGGAGCGCCGTGGGGTGGGCGAGGAGGATGCCGAACAGCGTTTCGCCCAACTGATCTTTGTCGACTTGGCAGGGCCTTGCAAAATGACGGGAGAGGGGCAAGAAGAAAAGCTTCGCGTGCAGGCCGTCAACCGCTCCCTCTCCGCCCTCGAGCAGGTCGTCCTACTCCTCGCCAAGGATGCGTCCACGGAGGGCGGTGGGATGCACATCCCCTATCGAGAAAGTAAGCTCACGACGCTGCTGAAGGGCAGCATTGGCGGCCGCTGCCTGACGACGGTTATTACACACTTACACCCTTTGCGGGGCGATGTGGATGGCTTTATGACAGCGCTGCAGTTTGTGTCGAGGATTCGACGAGTCCCTGTGATCCCGTCGGTGAACGTGGTGTGGAGCCCAGAGATACGGATACGGCAGCTCGAGCGGCAAGTCATGGAGCTGCAGTCCGAGTTACGCCTGCAGCAGCAACTCAAGGCCGGCGACGTGGGGTCCTCCTCTTCTCTCCTCACCTCAGAGGACCGTCTCGCGCTCTACGCCCGCATCGACGCCTTTCTCCGTGGCGACACCGCGGGAGTCAAGATCGCCAACGTCCGAGAGGTGCAGGCCTCCTTCTTTTTTCTCAAGGACGAGCTCGAAAAGAAGGACAAGACGATAGCCGACTTGCAGCAGCAATTACAAACTATCCGCGAGGCACCGCCTGTCGTGGAAGGGAAGAAGGGAAAGCGCTCCGCCGGCCGACAGGAGCCCAAAGCGACCGTGTATGCCCCCAACGTCTTGGACGACACGACAGGCGTCTCTTTTGGCACTGCGTTGAAGCAGAGCAAGCGACTCTCCCGACCGCACACGGCCGGCCCCCTGCGCCCCTCCCTCCTCCGCCCCACCCCCCCGCAAGAGGCCCGCGCCTCCTTCGAGTCCGTCACTGAGGGGAGGGAGCCCGCCTTCGCCGAGGACCCCCGGCCCTCCCTGGGGTCGGTGACCGACAACCCAAGAGCGGTGGTGGTGAACGCGGAACCCACCGCTGTCGCGCCCCCCCGGCCCGCCACCGCCTCCGCCGTCCTGTCCTACTTCCGTCGGCCGCTCTACCCTGAGAATATGGCCGAGCTCAGCGAGGAGGAGGCCTTTGAGCGGTACAAGCTGACCCCCGCCGGGGCCTCCCAGCTGCGGTCCATCCAGCACGACCGGCAGCGCCTCAAGGAGTGGGGGAGGGAGGCGGAGCGGCTCCAAAAGAGGGCGCAGTCTGTGCACTCGGAGATGCGGGTGAAGCGGGTGGGGTTTGTCACCGAGGAGACCGCGGACATGTCGTCTATTTGCGGGTCGGAGGAGGAGGCGGTGGAGCAGCTCACCGCGGTCCAGCTGGCCGCCCTCCGCCGCACCATCACCGACCGCCTCTTTGACCTCTCCTCCTCCTCCAAGAGCCTCTCTCTTCAGCTGGAGCGGCGGCAGCGCGCTTTCTTGGAGAACTTCAATCACTGGCGGTCCGCCGCGATGACTGGCGCCGTCGTGCCTTCTCCTCCGCTATCGACAGGACTCTCCTCCGCCTCCCCCGCTCCCCGCGAGGACGGTGCGGAGCGGCGACGGGATAAGGAGTTCAAGCGACTACTGAATGAGGACCCCGCGAGTGCCGCCTTCTACGCCGCCCAGCTCCGTGTGGCCAGTCGCAGTAAGAGCTCGCAGCGGGCGGCGTGAGGGGTCCTCTCGGATTTCTTGTTTCACCCACACTGGATGTACATTTCAGCATCACTCGAGTCACTCTCATTTATATCTATATATCTGTATATTACTGTATGATTGGCCACCTGTATACACTACTAGTTTTTGTCACGACTTTATTTTTGATATATATATATATATATATATACTTTATCACGGTGGTGTAGTGTGTCCTTTTTCTTTCTGATTATACCAGTGATGTTTTCAGCCATAATCTTTTTGCAATTTTTGTTCTTCCCCGTTTATAATAATAAAGTAAAACAAAAGCAGAACAAGGAATAATAATAAAATTTTAACAAAGTAGATCACACGCCTCAATGGACGTCTTTTCCTCTGTAGCGGAAGAGATCATCACACGGTACCAACTCCGTGCCTCTTCGCAGACGCTCGACGCCACCGAGACCGTGCACGCCCACACCAAGTCTACCGCCGCCGCTAGCGCCATCACCGACGACGTGGCACTGCTGCTCGCCCGACTGTGGTTGCTAGGCTCCCCCAAGACCGACGACGCTGGGAATGTGGGAGAGGAGGCGGAGCGCATCGAGACACTGGTAGAGGACGTGGTGGACTTTTTACTAGAGCGGTGTTCCTTCCCGACGCTTAGCGCCCTTCTGCTCTGGACGAGGAGCGAAACGACAAAGAAGACGGTGGTGAACGGCAGGCGCAACACCGAGGTCAAGCACCACGCGGTGGGGCTGCGACTGGTGGAGTCGATTGTGCAAAAGAAGAATGCGACCCCGGAGGAGATACTAGGCGACATCACACTGTACATTTTACATAGTTTTGACCAGCTAGATAATAGGAACCCCGACTACGCCTCGGTGGAGCGCGACACCGCCGCGGTGCTGTGCACGGTGCTGCCCCGCGCCCAGGCGGTCGCCTTCACCAAGCAAGATCCGGTGGAGAAGCAGCGCCAGCTGGACGACCTTAGCCGGGTGGTGTGGGGCATACGGACCTACTACAAGGAGGTGGGGAAGTCCCCTGGTCTGGGGATTGTCGATGTGGCCGAGGTGCTGATGGAGCCTCTGACGACACTGGGGGAGCGGCTGAGGGAGGCGCTGGAGCGGGTGGGGGCGCGGCTGGCCAAGACGCTGGCGGTGCTCAAGGCCCCCACCTGCCCGCTCTCCAAGGAGGAAAAAAAGTTGCTCTCCCGGGAGTACCACCACATCCTCGCCATCAAGCACCTCCTGCTGAACCTGTCGGTGACGCACGCCGCCCTTCAGAGCCGCATCGAGACCGTCGTCCTCCCCTCCTACACCACCACACTAGAGGAGCTGAAGGAGATGTTTCCCAACACCAAAAACGGATCCAATTCCGTCGCCAACGTCCCCAAGAACATTGCTTATCCCAAATTCGTGCAGTTAGCGGACGCCTACACGATGGGCCGAAAGATCGCGGAGGAGTTTGACGAGCTGAGAGAGCTGTTGGCGCTGGCGGTGGGGAGCGAGTCGGCGTATACGAGCGCGCTGCCGGAGCGTTTCGCGGAGGAGGCGGTGCAGTCCGCCCTGCCACAGCCGTCCGTCGCTCGAGTCGCGCTGGCCCAGGTCGCAGACACGATGCTCACCACTCGAGCCCCCATGGAGTCCTACCGCGGTCGGTACACCACCGAGTCGCCTCACACACTCGACACCGCGGTGGAGGGGCAGTACCCGCAGATGCTCTACGGCTTCCGCGCCTTCTGTCCGGTGTCGTACACCAAAGGCGGTCTGCTGGTGGAGGGCAAGCTAGACCCCGAGGACGACCACACCTGCCCCGGCTTCGTCGTCGTGGAGGGCGGCGCCGGCCGTCTCTCCTTCTACAAGCCGTGGTACTTTGCCTTTGCCGATGAGACCGCCCTGCGCGCCTTCGCCATGGACCCCCTGCAGTACTTCCTCCCCTGTCTCCAGCGCTGCAACAAGGAGGAGCCCTTTCTCTCCCTTCTTTTGGGGTTAGAGCCGTTTCTGCCCAGTGAGCTGTATATTGCCGGGGCCCGTAGCATCGAGGCCACCTCCCTCAGTCAGGTCGACGGCCTCAAGACCGATGTCGCGACGCAGACCGGTCAGATCGATTCCTACTTTGACCACAATTACCGCTGGAATGAGTGGGATCTGCGCCGCCAAGCCCTCAAGTTAGTGAATTTGATGAACATGCGGACCCACTCCGCGCAGACGGCGGCGTCACACTTTAGGAGAGAGAACGCGACGCAGGTGGACCCCCCGAAGGAGATATCCACCCAGACTATGGCCGACGCCGCGACACAGCCCGCGCACGTCGTGCAGTACTTGAAGGGCCTGAGAGGGACGGAGTCGTCGGAGATTGAACAAGTCAAAAAGACCATTCAGTACTGATGGGTTCGTCGGTGTATTTCTTGTATAGCTATTCAATGTTTTTTTTTTCTTTGCGATGTACAAAACAATACAAAAAAAAAAAGTACTCGAGCTGCTCTGTTTCCACTGGATAATTGGAGGAAAAAAAAAAAGGCTTTGAAATCGCTTATTTTTTTCTCTCCCCATTTTTTTATTCTACGAAGCAGATAAACCAAATCAACAAAGAAATTAAACCACTATAACGACAATATCATAATGTCAAAAATAGCGCAGCAGCTGGAGAAGCGCTTTCTACGGTACAGCTCCATCCCCTCCCAAAGTAACGCCAAGAACATCGGCGTCTGTCTCCCCACCTCCCCCGGCCAGCAGCAACTAGCAGAGATGCTCTCCGCAGAGCTGGCGGCCGCCGGTCTCAGCCGGGTGGAGTGCGACGACCACGCCACCGTGACGGCGCTGAAGCCCGGCAACACCAAAGGCGTCCCCGCGATTGGCTTCATCTGCCATCTCGACACCTTTGACGCCGGTCTCAGCCCCCAGGTGCACCCCCAAAAGATACGCTACGAGGGGGGCGATGTGCTGCTCAATAAGGAGCAGGACATTTGGCTCAAGGTGGAGGAGCACCCCGAGATACAGCCCTACGTTGGCCAGGAGATCCTCTTCAGCGACGGGACGAGCGTGCTGGGGGCGGACGACAAGGCGGCGGTGAGCGCGGTGATGGAGATGGTGACGGGGCTCAAAGAGGGGGACCGACATGGGGACATTTTTATTTGTTTTGTCCCGGACGAGGAAATCGGTCTCCTGGGGGCGAAGCACCTCGACCTCAAGAAGCGCTTCCCCGTGGACTTTGCCTACACCCTCGACTGCTGTGAGCTGGGGGAGGTGGTGTACGAGTGCTTCAACGCCGCCAGTGTCACCCTCACCTTCACCGGCGTCACCGCCCACCCCATGTCGGCCAAGAATGTGATGGTGAACCCGCTGCTGATGGCGACCGACTACATCGCCGCCTTCAACCCCCTCGAAACGCCGGAGCACACGGAGCTGCGGGAGGGGTACTGCTGGTTCCTGGGCATGGAGGCGAACCCGTTGAAGGCCACCCTCACCGCCGCGATCCGCGACCACGACTGGAACACCTACCTCGAACGAAAGAAGAAGATGGAGACGGTGGCGAGGGCGATCGAGCAAAAGTACCCCAAGGGAAAGGTGGAGCTCCACGTCGAGGATGTGTATGAGAATATTAGCAACGCCATCAAGGGCGACCGCACCGCGATTGACTTGCTGTTGGACGCGCTGAAGGCGGCCGACGTGACACCAAAGATTATCCCCATGCGCGGAGGGACCGACGGCGCGGCACTTTCGGCAAAGGGACTTCTAACTCCCAACTTTTTCACCGGCGCTCACAATTTTCACTCCCGTTTTGAGTTTCTTCCTATTCCGTCGTTTGTCAAGTCCTACGAAGTGGCGCGTCATATTGTTCTACTGGCGGCACAGAACTACTCCAAAGCGGAGGGAGGTAACTCTAGACTGTGACTGCATCGATTCCAATTGCTTTAACTATTTTTTTTTTTTAGTTTATGATTTCTTACACTCTTCCAATTTATTTTTTCCCTTTCTTTGTTGTTGGTGTCTGTCGCCACCCAATTATTTTCTGACTCCTCCTCCCTCCTCTTTCTTTCTTCTTCTCTCCAGTGTACATAACATACATTGTTTTTTCAGTTTCTTCAAAAATTATCCATTCCATGAAACTTTTCCCGACACTCGTGTGCGGGCTTCTTCTTCTCGCGGTGGGGACGGTCTATGCGCTTGACACGTCCCCTGTCATTGTGCGAGATATGGAGGGGTATATGCGTTTCTCGGAGCGCGCCGGACGAGTCCCTACGATTAGCATCGTGTCCACCCAACCCACGAACCAAATCTCCAAGGACTACCAGCCCTTCATGGACAAGCTCCTCCAAAACCTCCTGCCGAGCTTCCGCTGGTTGGGTGTCACCGCCGTGGATCAGCTGCCGTTTCAGATTCGCTATGTGCAGGTGGTGAAGGGCAAGGATGAGGAGACGTCCGGCCTCTACAAGTCGGCGCAGTCCGGTGAATCCATCTTGCTCACCCCCAACGAGCTTAACTACCGCCACCCCGACGAGAACAACTACTTTACTCTGTTGGGAGAGGACTTTGCGCACAATGTGATTCCCAAGCGGTACTTGGTCAATAAATCCTCTATTCCATTTGTCGACATCACAGAGTTCGCAATGGGCTACCCCGCACAGTTCACCAAGCGTCTCCTGCCGACGGTGCAAGTCGTCCACAGTATGAAGGAGATTGAGGAGGCGGTGAAGGAAAGGGAGGAGATGTTCCGAAACGGTACAGTGCTGTTTGCCCCTTCCGTCGTGGTAGTCACCCGGTTTAACTACACCACCAACACGAGAGTGAAGGCCGAGGAGCTCGCCGCGCTGTCCGCCATTGCCGCGTCGGCGGGGGAGGGGGCGCTCTTCTTTGTGACGCTGGAGGAGATTGGGGAGGGCTTTTCTGCAAAGATGGAGGAGCTGTGCTACGCCCCCTACAGCGAGGTGCTGGCCAAGGCCAAGGGTCTCCCCGACGCGCTCAACGTCTCCTGCGGCGCCGACACCATCCCTACCGTGATGAAGGCGAGAAAGGCAGTGATCAGCAAGGCGTCCGCCATCAGCAAAGCCAAGGTGCAGGCGCAGAAGGAGCTGGAGCGCCATCCGCTGCGGGAGCTGGTGAACACGGAGCAGCTGCATTATGAGCTGTCCCGCCAGCAGCGCACGATTCACTTCTTTGCGTTTCTGAGCCCCTCTGACGAGATGTTCGAGAAGCAGCACCAGGTGTTCGCGGAGTTTGCGGAGCGGATGCGCAATATTGGCTCTAGCACCTCCATCGGGGCCACCCCGGTGCGATTTTACTGGGTGAACATGGACAAGAAGCCCTCCTTCGCCGGCTACCTCCGCCTGCCCGGTGCCCCCGCCCTCTTTGTGTCCATGCGCGCCCTCGTCGATACCTTCTACAACAGCAAGGACCCCATCATTTCTTTTCACGGCATCAACTACTTTGATCTGCACCTCCACAAGTACCCCAAAGACGCCGCACCAAAGAAGAAGGATGACATCGTGCTCGACTACCCGACGGACCCCCAGCAGCTGGTGGACTTTCTCCGGTATGAGAACCACGACAACACCATCACCTTTAGAGCCAGCAAACTGAAGCTGTATGACCTCACAATCGGCAACCACCCCGCGGAGTCCAACTTGCTCCCCCCCGATCAGTATCTCTGGATGCCGATGACCTTCTGTCCCTTCCACTACGAGGAGTACATCTCGGTGAAGCGGGTGCTGGCGAGGGAGTCCAAGACGCCCATTCCCCTGGAGGGCATCACCAGGGCGCACCAGCTTCACAAGATCAAGGAGGAAATGGAGATGAAGAAAAAGGCGAAGGCAGAGAGAATCCGTGTCAAGACGGAGACGGCCCGCGTGGAGCACCAGAACCAGGTCCACGCCATGGCAGAGGAGGCGCGGATGAAGCGCGAGGAGGCCATCATGGAGCGGGAGAAGCAACGAGCGGGCAAGACTTTTGTGCGTCGAGTGACGGAGGTGTCCGACTACCCCGCGCAGGATGAGCTTCAGATCAGTGAGGCGAGGAGGCAAAACATCAAGGACACATTGCCGCTCTTTTTCGACGCGGGTGAGGATCAATTGTTCTTCCGCAATTCTTTGGAGATTGTTGAGGAAAGTAATCAGTAATGGGACTTTTTTTTTAAAAAAAAAAAACCTTTCTTGCCCGAGGGGAAGAGAGGGATCGTACATACATATGTGAGTCAAACAACTAATTTTTTTTTTACCTTTTTTTTTTTCGTAGTTTTTCTCACTCGTGAAAGTGGAGCTTTTTTGATTTCCGTTTTACATCTCTTTCCCCCCCTTTCCTCTGCATTAACTCAGTTTTGTAGAAGCACAATATATTTGCATGTCTACTGTCAGTAAGCTTCCCCTAGACTCGGTTTCTCCGCTGGACCTGATGCGGCTCTCCCGCGCGGAGAAGGTGGAGGTGCTTCAACGGTACCGCACCACCGGCACCCACAACCCCCACGTTATTTTTTTCTTAGCAACGGATGTGGTGAGCGGCGGTGGCGGTGGCATGAGCCCCAGCGAGCTTTATGACATTTATGAACAGGTCCTCGTCGCCTCTCTGGAGACTGGCCGAGTGGACAAGGCCCTCATGTACCTCGATGTGCTCGAGCGCCGCTTCGGGAAGCGCTCCAACCGTGTGCGCCACCTGAAGGGGCTGTGCTACGAGGCCGAGGGGAAGACGGAGGAGGCAAAGAAGCTGTACGACTATGTCAGAAAGGAGCACCCCGCGACGGACTACTTCGCGGTGAAGCGTCTTAGCGCCATTTACAAGGCAGAGGGCAAGTACCGCGAGGCGATCGAGGTGCTGGAGGACCAAGATGTGTACACCGATGAAGATGACAAGACCTACAAGCTAACCGACATCCACCGCGGCGACGTCAACGTCTGCAAGGAACTTAGTCAACTCTACTATCTCATGGGCAACCTCGACCGCGCCATCTTTTACCTCGAAGAGACGTTCCTCTACGAAACCAACAGCTACATCACCCACTCCCGCCTGGGGGAGCTCTACTACGCCAAGAAGGACTACGCCCGCTGCGCCGTCGAGTACTCTCAGTCGCTGCTCTACAATGACACCCCCAATAACACCCGCGCCGCCTACGCCCTCTGGCGAGTGTGCAATGAACAGCTCAAGCTGCACCAGTCGGGGGTGCAGAAGCTGGATGTGGACAAGGAGAAGCAGGCGGTAGAGCTACGGGAGTTTGCCTCGGAGACACTGCATACCATGTACGCCAAGAGCCGCGCGCTGCCGGCCCTGGAGGCTTTCCTGGAGAAGGAAGTGGAGCTGAAAAAGTAAATGACCGTCGTGCTTATCTAAAATAAAAATAAACAATATCAACAACATCAACCCTATTCTAATTCTAACGAGTCTCCCATATTCTTTTTTTTTTTTTTTGTATTTTTTTTGCTTTCCCACACCTTTCCTCTATATCTCTTCCCTTTGCTATTTCCATACCGCCGTTTGTCTTACCTTTCTCTTTTTCCCTCTTTACCCTGTTAGTGTAGTATGAGCACCGGTAGTAGCAGTGGCGGGGCGGCCGTCAAGTCCGCCACCGCCCCTTCCTCCGGCTCAGAGAAAAAGTCACAGAGATCTCTCCCTAGTCCCGCCGCGGAGCTGCCCACCGCGCCCGCCAAAGGCCTAGCGCCCTCCCCCTCCTCCGCGATGCCGGAGCCGCAGGACCCCCTCCAGAGCATCCGACAGACGGAGGAGTACCGTGCGGCGTGGGACCTGGAGCTGTGGAAAGGGATCCAGGCGGACCGCTTCTCGAAGCAGTTGGAGAAGCAAAAGGCGCGTGCCTCCGCGGACCTGCAGCGCTTGATGCAGTCCAAGGCGAAGGAGCAGCAGTTAGTCCTGGCACAGCGGGCCGCCGGATTGGATGCACGGGAGGAAAAGATCAAACTAGAAGAGGCGCAACTCTTGCAGCGACAGCAACGGGTGAGTGAGATGGAGAAGGACCTCCGCCGCACCCGACAACAGCTCTCCGATGCCCAGCGAAGGGTGGAGGAGGAGGTGCGGGCGCAGGTGCGTCGGGCCAACGAGGATATTGCTCATAAAGCGAAGCTACTCCAAGAGCGTGTCTTGGCGGCAGAGCAGCAGACCAAGAAGGCGGAGGAGCGGCAGCGGCAGAGCCACAGCGAGTACCTGCAGCTGTATGAGTCCTTCAATCGGTTTAGAGCGGAGCAGCTGTCCTCCAGTCAGGAGATCGCCTCGGGGTCGCGTCTGTTCCAGGACATGCAGTCCCAGCTGCAGCTCCTGCGCACCCAACACACCGAGGAGCAGCGACTGGTGGTGGAGCGACTGGAGCAGAAGCACCAAATGCAGCTGCACGAGGCGCACGCTCGGATCAAGGAGCTGGAGGAGAACAACCGACGGCTCAGCCTCGCTCTGGCCCGCCGGCGGGAGCAGCTCCACCAGCTGGAGAGGGAGGACGGCCACTACCCGAAGCGGCTCCGCTCGAGCAAAGGTGAAAAGCTCACCAGCAGCTCCGAGACCGCGGACCCCCTTAGCGTGCCGACGAGGGCACCCCTTTCGCAAGGGGTACTCGACCTCACACAGGAGCTGCTGCGGCTGCGGAGGGAGCGGACGGCGCTGGTGGATGGGAGCGCGGGGGCCCTCGGGCCGTCTGACGCCGTCATTGCCCGCATCGATAGTCGTATCAGAGAAATAGAAACCCACTTGGCGCTGCAGAGTGCGGGGAGTGGGGTCTCCTAATAGATGTGTGTACTGTTTATCATATACATTTCTGTTTTTTTTATTTTCTGTTCAAATTTGTTCATGATTGTACTGTTTACGTTAGAAACCATTTTCCCTGTATATATGTTTTGACCCTTTCGGGGTGTACTTTTTTGGCGTGGAGGACTGCCGTTAAAGCAGTGCAATCCAGTTGAAATATCTTTCCCTTTCCTTTTTTACTCTTTTCCTCTCCTCTCCTCTCCTCTCCTCTCCTCTCCTTTTTTTTTTTATGTTAGAAAAAAAGGAAGATGAACATGTTCAAGTCCACGGCGGTGTTCCGCCAGGGTCGGAAAATAGAAGAGGTGGAGGAGGCGCACGCCCCCCCGCTACCGCCTCCTCTCCTCACCACCGCGTCCTCCGCTCTTCTGCTCCCGAAGGAACCCCCCCGCGATGCGCTAGAGGTCTCCCCCGACTCTCTACAAACCTTCCCCACCGTCCCCTACTATGGTCTGCTGAACCAGCTAGAGGTACGCATCGAAAAGGACCCTACCGCCGCCGCCAGGAATGACCCTCTGATGGCG
>AUXL01000322.1:0-12193 GCA_000482185.1 Angomonas desouzai | reverse complement strand
TTTAGTTATATTCTGCTTCATTCATTCTTCGCTACAAAACAGTGAAATCATTCTTCACTCTATTTCGCTCGCAGACCGTCGATCCAAAAGAAAAGGAAAAGGAAATAAAGAAAAGAAAAGAAAAAAAGGAAAGAAAGTAAACCGTGATAATAATAATATATAATAATAAAAAAAAAAACGACAGGGGTACTATTAATAGTGTGTTTGTATATTAATAATAGGGAATTTATAAATTTTCGATAATAAATAGTAAGGACGTTTCTTTTTTTTTGCATCTAATGTGGACAACGTCCACCCTTTGAGTGCAGTACGGTTATAATATAAAAAGAGTGAGAAAATCATTTATTTGCTTATTATTATTATTACATTATTATTAGTTTTTTTAAAAAAAAAATACCTTAAATTTACTTTTGAAAGCTAGCGGTGACGTCCTTGTGGGTGTAGGTCCTCTCTCCGCTAGCGAACTGCCCGACGGTGGCGAACCCGCTGACCGCGTCCTTCGGCCTCAGCACCCAGCGCTGCGTCAGCAAGCCCTCCACCCCCACCGGACCCCTCGCGTGGATACGGCCGGTGCTGATGCCCACCTCCGCCCCCAGACCGAAGCGGAAGCCATCCGCGAACCGCGTACTGCAGTTCTGAAACACACAAGCGCTGTCAATCGCGTTGATGAACTGCTGTGCGGCCTCCGGGCTGCTGGTGAGGATGCTCTCGGTGTGGTGGGAGCTGTTGGTGTTGATGTGCTCGATGGCGGCCTCGAGGGAGTCGACCACCTCTACCGTCATGTGCTGGTCGCCGTACTCGACGTGGAAGCTCTCGGCGGGCTGGTCGGCGAGGTGGTGCTGCAGGGCGACGGGGCCGGCGAAGAACTCCACCCCCTTCGCCTTCGCGGTCTCGACAATATAGGCCGCGGCGGTGGTGCCCTCAAAGGGCGTCTCGAGCAGCTTCTTGTGGAGGAGAAGCGTCTCGGCGGCGTTGCAGGCGGCGGGGTAATTGAGCTTCGCGTCCACCACCACCTCCGCCGCCTTCTTGATATCGGCGTCCTCGTGGACATAGACGTGGCAAATCCCGTCGGCGTGACCCAGGACGGGGATGTTGGTAGACTTTTGAATATTCTGCACCATCGCGTTGCTCCCGCGGGGGATGACAAGGTCAATGTACTTGTCCAGCTTGAGCAGTTCATAGACGTCGGCGCGGTTGGTGATGAGACCAATGACGCCTTTAGGGACGGCGCCCTCAGAGGCGGCATCCACGGCGTCGACAATGACACGGTGCAGCACGGCATTGCTGTTCTCCGCCTCCTTTCCCCCTTCAGCAGGAGACCGTTACCGGAGCTGAGGGCGAGGGCGGCGATCTGGGGCAGACTGTCCGGCCTGGACTCAAACACAATCAGCAACACACCGATAGAGGAGGTTTGCTTCACCAAGACAAGGTTATCATCGAGTTCCTTGGCGCTGAGGACACGGCCGATGGGGTTCTCAGTGCTGGCGATGGAGCGGATACCCTCCTGCAGGGTCTTGATCTTGTCCTCGGTGAGCTGCAGGCGCTTCAGCAGAGGGGCGGCGAGGTTGGTCTCCTTGGCGTGGGCCAGGTCCTTCTCGTTGGCGGCCAATATCTCGTCCTTGTGGGTGCCGAGGGCGTCGGCGACGGCACGGAGGACCTTCTGGCGCTGCTCGTACGTGAGCGTGTTGAGCTTGAGGGAACCCTCGCGGGCCTCCTTCGCGTATTGAATAATGTCGGACATGATCGATGGTGAGGTAATGGAAATTGAATTAAATATAAATATAAAAAAGGTAGTTTGTTTTTTCTGTTGAAAAGTGAACTGAAGGTAGAGTGTGGAAAGCGAAAGGGGGAATAGATTTTTTTAGAGAAAAGTGTAAGGCACTCCGAAAGCAACAATTGAAAATGTATATATATATATAAAAAAAGTTATAATATATATTTGGTTAGCATTGCTTGAAACACTGCGCGTCCTTCCTGGCGTCCTCAAGGACCGCCCGCACCATGTCCTCCCTGTTCTTCTGCTCCTCTGCGGTGTACTTGGACAGCACCGACTCCACCCTCGCCTCCGTCAGGAATGGAGCCAGGCCACCCTCCTCCCTCTCTGTATCTTCCTTTCCCCCTCCCTGGGTGTGGGCGAACTCGGAAAACTTGGGGTGCTTCAGCTTGAGGATCACACGCGACCAGTACGGCTTCACCGCGTCCGGCTGCACCCACACGTCGGTCACCGGCCGCAGCACATACCCCTCCGCCTCGTTGCCGGGTATCTCGGGGAGATCAAACCAGCGCTGGGCGACGGTGGAGGGGAACTCGGGGGAGAGCTGTAGAAGGGAGGAGAGAGAGCCGCGGTGGAGGGGCTCACTGTAGGGGAAGTGAGCGCGGGCAAAGAGGTCGTGGGCGAGGGGGAGAGGAAGGTAGAACCGCCCGTCTCGGCCGATGAAGCTGTACCGCTCCCCCGCCACGGTGTACCCCTGGGAGGTCAGATAGGCCTCCACCGCCGTCCTCACAGATGAGGTGTCCCCGGCCAGCTCTAGCGCAATGTCGAAGCCGTAGAGAAAGTTGGGGGCGTGGTAGTAGACCCCTTTCTGCACCCGCTGGCCCCTTATGTCGACAGGGACCGCACGGTGGGGGTACGTGCCGCCGGCGAGCTCACAGATAATCGCCATGGTGAACCCCTCCGAGGAACAACCCCTCTCCTTCAGCCACTCTCGACACCACTGGTAGATGGAAAGAATGCGGTCGTGGTGGGACTGCAGGAGATACATGTAGTCAAAGAAGGCGGTAGAGTCTTGATACGAAAGCAGGCCGGTCCGCTTCCCCGCCCATACCTGTGTACCGTCGGTGTAAAGGGTGAGGTTGCTGCCGTGCACCTTCTCCGTCGCCACCCACTCCATCGCCTCGCCTTTCGCGCAGTCGGGTAGGGCGTCGACGAACCCCTCCTTTAGTTCCAGGTTCGTGATGCTGGGGTACTCGGTGAAGGGAGAGGGGGAGCCCTCCGGCGCGGGGTCTGCATGGCGGTGGATACCGTCCTGTATCGCGCGGTCAATGAGGATAGACTCTAGAGACGGCGGCGCTGTCTGGTCCCCCTCCGCCGGTGGGATCGCGCCTAATGTGTAGTACAGCGGAGGAATATCGCAGTCGAGGGTGACGGGGGGTGGGGCGTCCTCGTCGGGGTGATTGCTCTTCCAGTAGAGGTAAGAGAAGGACACCGCGGCGGCGAGGGAGTCCGGTGCCGGCAGTCCCACCGTCTTGTACCCCTCAAAGGACTTTATATAGTCGGCGTGACTAGTGAGTTTCTTCATCGGCACCCCCAAGCAGCCGCTGCCGTAGGACCGCGCGCAGAGTCCGCTAAATCCCCACGGCATCGGCCGGTTCTTCTGATGTACCTGTGACCAGTAATAGCTGATCCACCCATACACACTCAGCAGAGGGCTGCCGACGAGGGTGAGGTTCGAGTAGGGCTGGCAAAAGTCGCTGAGGTCCGCCAGCGCCGCCTCAGGGGTCACCCGCCGAAGAGAGGGTGCTGGGCGGAGAGGAGACGGTATCCCGCGCAGTGAGGGTCGGTGGCGTCGCTGTAGAAGTACTCGAGCTCCGCCCGCTGCCGCCGGAGGAACCCCACCACATCCGCGGCGGGTGGTATCTGCGCCTTGGGATAGAGAGGGAGTAGGTTGCGCTCAAACACGCCTAATACCTTGCGCTCCGCGGTGACGACGGCGGCCCCTAGGTTGAGGATCCACCCGTTAAGGGGGCTGCGACCGCAGACGGAGAGGGTGAGACAGAGGAAGGCTTCTTCTTTGATTTTCTTTACGTTAGCATTATTATTATTGTTATTACTGTTGTTATTGTTGCTGTCCTTATTCTTGTTCTTCTTGTTGGTTTCTCCGTCCCCTTGCTTCGATTTACCCTTTTTCTTGGAGACCTGTTTATTGTCTGTAGTTTCAGGAATTTTATTTTCGTCCATTGGAGTTTAAAAAAAAAAGTAAAGGGTAAAAATATAATTGAAAAATGAGTGTAAAAGAAGAAGAAAAGAGCAAAAACGATGTACTATTTATAGCTGATGAAGCTAAAAACGACGGGGACGAATATAAAATCACCTCTCCGCTAAATAAATGGACAGTAGAGGAGAAAGAAGTAGTGAGTGGGGTTCAATGATTCAAAAAACAAGAACAGAAAATAACCGTAATAAAACAAAAATATACACATAAGTAAAATCCTCCGATTATTACCTTTGTTATTTCTCTCGCACAGCAATATATGTGAGGGGGGAACGATGAGAAGAATAATGCGCCACTTCAGTGTGCCGTGGTCAGCTGCCGCCCATTAGAAAGGATTCTCGCCAGCACCAGCGGCCCCGGCAGCTCCTCCACCTTCTTGAGGGAGCGTATGACAGAGGTGGTGGAGGGCGGTGGCTCCCTCTCCAGCCGCACCGCCTCGCACCGCACGTACTTTCCGTCCAGCCACTTTTGGTGGCACATCACCTCGAACAGCTCCTCAGCGGTGGCCCCTTGGCGGAGGGAGAGGGCGTAGCGTAGGGAGGGGACCGCAGGGAGCTGAGTGACGGGGTAGACGTAGGTCACCGCGCACTGCCGTAGGGCCTCCGCCAGCACCTCCTGCACCCCTGTGAAGAGAGCAGGAGGGAGAGGAGAGTCCCCTCGGTGCGCCTCTCGCTGCTGGAAGTACGCCATCGCTTCTTGAAGCTGCGAGCGGTGCTCCTTCTCCTCTTTTTCACTCCACTTCTTTTTTAAAGCGGCCATCGTCTCCTCCGGGACCACCTGGAAGGTGTTGCCCCCGGACTGGTAGGTCACCACCCCCGCCCGGCGGAGCGAGAGTAAGAGACACTCCGTGCGGGCCGACATGGGCGCAAACAGCTCTTGGGGGTACTGCGCCTTCAGTTTACTAAAGAGGGGTTCAAAGGCGAGAGGGAGGTCGGCCTTGTTGAGGGCAATCACCATCGGGAATCGAAGGCGGACGTACACGGCGACTAGCCGATGTAGCTCCATGACCCCCCAGGACTTGATCGTCTGCTGGTACTTGATGGGCTCCAGGTCCACCCCCAGGCGCTGCAGGACGCCGTCGACGAAGGCAGGGCTGCTGTGGTAGCCAGTGAACATGGACCGCAGCTTGGCCGGCTGACGGGAGAGCACGCTCCACTTGCTCTTGAGGTTGTCGTAGATCCAGCTGTGCACCTCCGCCCGCACCCATTCAATGTCCTCTAACGTGCTGCCCTCGCCAGGGGGACAGGAGGAGCCGTCCGCCTCCGTGGCCCCCGCGCCGTCCACCACATGCACGAGCACATCGGCGTCACAGAGATCGTTCAAGAATTGGTTTCCCTTCCCCTTTCCCTCGTACGCCCCCTTTACCAGACCCGCCACGTCCTTCACCAGGATGGGGTGGCGGCGGTACACACAGCCCTGAATGGAGACATGGCCGTACTGCGCATCGCAGCTGGCAAAGGTGGCGCAGAGGGTGTCACTACGGTCGGAGAGGGCCCTCCCTGCTAGTAACGTCTCGCAGGGGCAGGGCACCGGGGCAAAGGCGGTCCCCACATTCGGTAATATCGTAGTAAACGGAAAGGCCGCCACCCTCGCCGCCTCCGCCTCACTCTGTGGATCGGTGATGGCATTAAAAAAGGTACTCTTGCCGGCACTGGGCTTCCCGATCAGGCCGACCACTAGCGTCTTGTTGGTCTTCCCACCGCGAGGGAGGGGAGGGTCCTTTCTGGCGCGGAGGGAGGCGAGGAGTTGCTCCGCCGCGGCACCCGCGGTCTTGATATTTTCCTCCCTCTCCGCCTCCCCTTCTAGCTCCCACTCCGAGTACTCTACTTCCTCCTCCTCCTCAGACTCCTGGGCGTGGGTGCCGCCGTGCTCCATGGCCTCCAGCAGCCGTGGCAGCTCTGATACCGCCCACTCGCCAATGTGCATGTACACCTGCAGCAGCATGCTCTCCCCTAGCATACACTCCTCCTGCAAATAGCGGTCGACATCGGCGAGCAGCTCCGTTTTCCACTTCTCCACGGCGGTGTTGTGCGTCGTCTCCCCCGCCGTTGTGATGCGGACGCGGGGGTACACTCTGGGGTAGTGCAGCGGGAGGGTAATGGTGACCCGCAGGTGGTCCGCCTCCTGTCGGAGCGCGCGGTCGTAGATGCCGCCCAGCGTGGATTCATCAAAGAGGGGCAGTAGTACTTGAGACTTGTTCACAGAGCCGGTGTACATAATCTCGATCGTCTCCAAGTCCATCTCTCGTAGGGCGCGGTCGGCCTCGGCCTGACTGGGGTCGCTCTCTACAAAGGACAGAAAGTTCCGTATTGCACTACGTACATAAAGCTGCTGTGGCACACTGTGGGCGTGATCGTGTTCGAGGAGCTCCGCGCTAGACCCCGCCGCCTCCGCTAGTGCAATACTCTCCGCCGGGGATACGATGGTGTCCTTTTTTCCTACAATATGAAACGAGGGCACCTCTGCGAGGAAAGGGCCCTCTCCTAACTGCGCCACATACCGCTGCAGTAAGCCGTCCGGGGCGAACCGTCGAGGGTCCGGTGTACCAGCGAGGATCACCCCCCTCACCCGGCACCCCTCCTCTACCTCCCCTAGCGCCTGTCGCATCAGGTACCGACACGCCATCACCCCACCCTGGGAGAACCCCAACAGAATATCGATCGGTCCTCTCTCACGGATACACTGTTCTACAGTGCGGTCCCCCTCGGTGTAATCGGCCTCCTCCTCCTCCCCTGTGTCGTGGCTGCTGCACCAAGAGCGGGGGTCCACCGCGTCGTCCTCGCGCAGCTTCTCCAGCAGATGGGGGGCATCGATAAAAATAAAGTCGCACCGATCGCTAAGGTCACTTTGTATTTTACTTAACTGATTTTCAAAAATTTCAGCGGTTTGGAGTCCACCGTGTAGACACAGCACTTTCATTTTGGTGGTACTTTCCGCCATTGTGTGTTACTATACAGAATGATGAAATGATAATTGGAGAGAGGAAAGGAGAAGTGATTCATGAGATCCGTAATAGTAAAGAAGAGCATATAATACCACAATTCATCAAAACATTCAATAAAAAATTTACTTTAGAGGTGTGCGTGGTCGTCATTTGAAATATACAAAGTGAGGTTAAGTATTTATATGTAATAGTGAGCAATAAGGATTCAGTGAATAGCACACTCCCCTCTCTCTCTTTCTCTCTATGCGCTCTTCACTCCATAAGAGGTGAGGAAATAGTACAACACCTCGGCCATATGACGGCACATTTTGAGCTTCCGTGGGTCTGGGGTGGTCCACTGTTTCTCAAAGGGTCTTGGTGTACAGCTGCACTGCAGAACCGGCAGCACCACCGCGCACGACTCGCTCCGACAGAGAGCTGGCACGCGGTCCTTCTCCACGATATAGCAAGAATCGTCGGTTTCCTCCTCGTTCTCCTCGGCGTAGGGTTGGTACACACTAAAGAGCTCAAAGAGATTGATTTCAATCACAACGTCCACAAACACCCTCACGCGACACTCAATTCTGTACTGCTGATACCCCAAGCTAGAGACATTGAAGGGCGACACGTAGTTCCGCGAGTGGCTCTGAATCACATTCACCGCCGTACGAAAGAGTTCAGGGGTGAAGAATTCATTGAGAAAGTCCAACGCGAGCAGCCTCTCCCGCTCCCCTGGGAAGGTGACGGGCGGACCGTCGCGGAGGCCGACCGCACCAAAGGGGGGCCGCAGGAAGGGACAAAGACCTCATCGGTGGAGGTGGCCGGCAGCACGAGGCCGTACTGCAGCACCGGCGCCGCCTTGGGGTTGTTTTTTTGTGCGGTCACGTTCTCCTGGTGCAGACAGAGGTACGGCCGGCAGGGGGTGCGGTGCAGGCGGGCGGCCGGCGGGTACCACTGACAGAGGGTGCTGAAGTACGCCTCCTTGGCGCGACGCAGCGAGGCGGAGGAGGCCCCGGCCGACGGCACCGGTGTCACCGCATCGCTCTCCTCTACCCGCTGCCGTAGCAGATAGCGTCGAAGGTTGGAGACCGAGTTGAATACCCGGTTGGGGTACCGTTTGCCCCGTTTCTCCGCGGCTAGACAGAACGCGGCCAGGGATAGCTCCCGGTGAAGCAGCAGCGTGCACTGGGAGGCAGAGAGGTGCAGCGCCCCCATGAGATGGTCAATCAAGGTGCTGATATCCCTCTCTGGCTGGTGCTCCCCCTCTGACTCCACGAGTTCCTCTCCGGGGAGGAGACTGGCCGACAGAATGGGGAGGATGAGATGATTCTCCGTGTAGCACTGATGCACAAAGGAGAAGAGCGCCCGGTTGGTACTGTCATCATTGGTAGAGACAAGAATGATCAGCCGGCCGTTCATCGTGATGCCCCCATCCCTGGTCAGCAGCCGACTCCAGTCCACCAAAATATTCCGTATCTCGCCATCTTTCCCTATTTCCACCTCTAAATTATCTTTTGGAGAGGACAAAAAGGAAGCCAGGAGAGACCTCCCCGTGTCCTCGGTCGTCTCTTCCGGAAGAGGGGGGATGTGAATAAATAAGCACTGTCTGTCCGCCTTGATGAAACGCTCCGCAAAGTACTTGTGCATCGAGAGCGTGACGGCGCCCCCTGTGACGGGTGGCAGGTCGTTCGCGGTGGACTCCAGGGGGTGGGAGTGTGCCGAGGCTGGGGATAGTTTGATAATGTGAGATAGGTCAACGGCCCTCATAATGGGGACATCGTCGTCTAAATTTTTGAAAAATTTCATCTTTTGTTCGTTTTTTGCCTGAGACTTAACTTGGGGCTTGCGGGGAGAGGTTCTCTTTTTCTTGGGCGGCAATTTTTCCGGACTGCCCGATGTCGCGGAATCCGACTCCTCTGAAGCCACCTCATCCGGCAGATCTACCTCCGGGGGCGGTGTCACGGAAGCAAGTTCCTCAGAAGCCACGGCATCTGCGGAGTCTATCACCGGTGCCGGTATAACATGGAATCCAGTTCCCCCGAAAGCATCACATCAGAGAGATCAAAGAGTGGTGCTTCATCGCCGTCCACACCGTGGTTGCGCTTGAACCGTTTGTTGGGAGTGAGGTGTACGGTTAGTTCCTGTGTTAAGTTGGGGAAAGTGGTATCCGTAGACGCGGCAGAGAAAAGATCGGAGTGGTCTCTTTTCAACGACTTATTAGGGGTAGACGCGCTGGCGCGGTCGGGGGTCCTAGAGGACGGTCCGGGCTCCATTAGGATCGTGGGGTGCCGTCAAAAACTAAACTTTGCGATGTCTCTCTCTTTTATATCTCCCTTTATTTCAATGTGAGATTGGAGATACAATTGTACTAGTTTGTCTTTTTATATACAATGAGTCGCCCTCCGTCGTGCGGTTCACTGAATCTATACTACGTGTATGGAAAGGGAAACTAAATGGTGCGTATCTATTTTTATTAAAGATCTGCACAGTTCTGTTCATTAAAAGGGGAAAGAGAAAAGGAAAGGAGAGAAAGAGTAATGGAAACCACAACAATGAAAAACTTGAAATTATGAAGCACGACAAGCGAATGAAGTAACAACTAACTAAAAATAGAAATTTGAGATAGATAGAAACATTACTGTTTCAGTCTGAATAAATGTGAGATAAAGTCACAGAATCATTTGTCTGAGTCTGCGTGTGTGTGTGTGCATTTGGTTTAATAGCGCACGCGAAAGCTGGGCGAAGAACCTTCGCTCCTGTTTTTTCGTATTTCTAATTTCTTTTCTTTTCGTTTTCTTTTTCTTTCTTTCTCTTTTTTCATTTCGTTTGGGTTTTTTCACGTGTTATTTATTTTTACTCCTCTCCCTCGATCTTCTTGCGATCACGGAGCTGCTGGAACCACAGCTTCGCGTAGAGTCCGTTCCGCGCGAGCAGCTCGTGGTGCGTGCCCTGCTCCGCCAGCCCTCCCTTCCCGTCCAGCACAAAGATGATGTCCGCCTCCCTCACCGTGCTCAGGCGGTGGGCGATCAGGACAATGGTGCGAGGGGAGTCGCTGCGGCGGTGACGGGTGGCGGTACGAAGGGTGGACATGACGTTCACTTCGGTCGTGCTGTCCAGCGCGGAGGTGGCCTCATCGGCGAGAAGGATGGGGGCCTCCTCCAGCAGCACTCGCGCAATCGCCACTCGCTGCTTCTCACCGCCGGATAGCTTCAGTCCGCGCTCCCCCACGGAGGTGTCGTAGCCCTGCGACATCTTGAGCACCGTCTCGTGCAGACTGGCCCGCTTGGCTACCTCCACCACCTCCTCATCGGTGGCGTCCATCCTACCATAGCGAATGTTATACTTCACCGATTCATTGAAGAGCACCGTGTCCTGCGGGATCACCCCGATCGCCCCCCGTACACTCTCCAGCTGCAGCTGGGGGAGGGGCTGACCGTCGATGAGGATCTGGCCCGAGGTGGGGTCAAAGAAGCGGTACAGAAGACGGAAAATGGTACTCTTGCCGCTGCCAGAGGGACCCACGAAGGCGACGGTGGAACCGCCGGGAATGGTGAGGCTGAGGTCGCGGAGCACATGACGGCCATCTCCCTTCTTGTATTCAAAGCCCACCGAGCGTAGCTCAATCGTACCGTTGTGATACTCAAACGGTTTCGCCTCCGCGGCGTCCTTCACCGTGGACTCCTGATCTAGCAGAAGGATCATGGCCTGCATATTCTGCGTCGAGGTCTGGATCTCCCTGTAGATCATGCCGAGGTAACTGAGCGGCATGTACAGCTGGAGCAGGAGGGCATCGACCAGCACCAAATCACCGACCGTCATCGCCCCTGCAATCACACCGCAGGTACTGAGATAGAGACTCAGCACTGTCGCTGTAACAAAGATGAACTGCTGTCCAAAGTTGAGCACCGCCACCGTTTGATCCAGCTTGATGAGCTCTTTGTTCATCTTAACCGTCTCCGCCCCGATGCGTTCACTTTCGTACTTATCGGAGCCGAAATACTTTACCGTCTCGTAGTTCAACAAAGAATCCACAATGAGGCCTCCCACCCGACTGTCGAGGGCGTTGTAGCGGGTGCGGAATTTGGCTCTCCAGTTCGTAATGCCGAGCGTCCATCCGACGTAGGAGAACACGGCGACAAAGGCGATGGCGATGAACTCGGGGCCGGCCTGAGCGTTCAGCGCCGTGCACACCAACCCCATCTCAAAGAAGGTAGGGACCACCATGAAGAGCAGCGCGTAGGCGAGCTGCCAAAAGGCGCGGCTGCCGCGGTCCAGGTCTTTGCTCAGCACACCGGTCTCTCGATTCAGATGAAAGCGCAGATCGAGACGGTGAAGCTTGTCGAACATTTCCATCGCCAAAGTGGTGGAGGCGTGTCCACCGACGGGGGCAAAGAGAATGGTTTTGAGTTCCTCCACGACAGAAGCCGTCATGCGACTGATGCCGTAGGCCACCACACAGCCAAACACGCCGACGGAGAAGGGGCCCACGACCGCCACCGCCTCCGCGGTCGTCACGGCCGGTGCCAAGAGATCGACAATCGACTTGAACCAGAAAGGAACGAGCACCTTGAGGGTCTTGGCGCTCAGGACGCAGACCACGCTGCTCACTACAAGGGTCTTCATGAGGGGCTTTCCTTTGGGCCACAGGTGTGCCCACACCTTGGCGACCACACGGCGCACAGGGATGTCGCTGGCCTTCTCTGAAATCACAATACCGTCGGTACGCAGGGTCTCTGGGGTTTCTTTCTTCTCCTCCACCTTCATTGTCGATTTCGCCTTGTTATCTTCCTGTCGGTCAGACTCTGCGTCTTTGGGGGTGACAATACGCCCATCCCCTTCCTTAGGTGGTGGGGTGACATCGACAGGGTCTAATTTCTTTCCACCGACAATAGTGCCCGTCTTCCCATCCTTGTTGGCCTCTAGCCAGGTGGGGGTGGTGGAGAAGGCTCTTCTCGAACTGTATAAGGGAGATGCAGAGAAGTGCCTCCCATTGGTTGCCGAAAAGGAGGAAAGGGATGGAATGGAGAGAGACGCCACACCGACGGCGGAGTACTGCCGAAGGCACCGGGCCCCAAGCGTTCGTGCTCCAAGGCGCTGCATTTATAAATATAGATACTATGTTGGATAATTCAATTAGTAAGAAAAGAAAGAAGAAAAAAAAAAAATAACGAAAGAAAAAGAGAAAGGAAATCTGAAGCAGTCCAAACGGGGGGACTGATTGATTCTGTTTTCTGTTTTTTCTTTTGTTGTCAAAAAAAAAAAAAAAATGAGAATAAAG
>AUXL01000321.1:0-12208 GCA_000482185.1 Angomonas desouzai | reverse complement strand
GCACTAAATACTGTACCGACTGCTCACACTGTATAGAGTATTTTTTTTTTTTTGAAGCTGTTCTCTTTTCTTTCCTTTTTTGGTCTATCGGTCCCACAGGTGGCCATGCCAAGAATTCAAAGTGTCCTTCGATTTTCCGCTTCTATCTTTTTTATTTCTTATATAAAAGTTGCGTGAGAGGAGAATGTTCACTTGAGTCGTTGAAAGTGATTCGGATAAGAAAAAAAAAAAGAGAAGACCAAAGGTTTTAATTATGATTTTATCTTCACAGGCTCTTCGTTGATAACACATTTTTTGTGCTGCATCCACTTCCCTCCCTCTCTCCTTTTATTATTTCCTCTATAGGTATCACATCAGGGAATCAACAGGAACCGTTTTGTTTTTATTTTTGTAATTTTTTTTTTGTTTTTGCTTTTTGAATATTCAATTCAGTTTATTTCCGCTTTTCACACTAGTTTGCCTTTATCTCTCTCTTCTCACTCCCTCCTTGGATTACCACCATACACCATTATGTTCTGCCGTTCTACATTCTCTCTTGGCAGGCGACTGGGGTTCACCCTGCGTAAGGTGCTCTTTGTGCCTCATCCCGACAAGGTCGAAGCCGGCGGGGAGGACGCGTTTATTAGTCTGGAGAATGTGCAAGGGGTGCTGGATGGTGTCAGCTGGTGGCGGGACAATGCCGGTGTAAACGCCGGGCTCTACAGCGCCGCCATGGCGAGGAGCATGTACGATTACGTAGAGGAAGAACTGCTAGGGGAAACCCCCGTGAGCTCTTTCCGCCTGTTAGAGAGAGGCTATGAGGATTGCAAACACAGCGAGGTACAAGGGACGTGCACGGCGCTCGTCGCCACCCTACAGGAGCCCAACCCCGAGATCCAAGGCAAGGACGGCTATCAGCTGGTCCCGCTCGACACCATTGGGAACCCCACCTTCGCGGATGTGGAGAACAACTTGTTAGATGTGGTGTCGGTGGGGGACTGCTCCCTCATGCTGTTACGACAGGGCAAAATACTGTATCTAACGGAGGAGCAGCAACACGGGATGGACTTTCCGTTCCAACTGGGCACTGGGAGCGCCGACACACCGCACTCCTCTACCAAGGTACTCCTTCCCGTGGAACCGGGCGATATCGTGGTGATGGGGTCCGACGGTGTGTTTGACAACATCTACCCCGAGCGCTTGGCCACTGTGATTTGGACCCCACTGAAGAAAGTGTTTGATGCGTTTGAAGACATGAAAACCAATTCTCGTGCACTGCCCTCTGGCAAGAGTAACGCCAACCTGCGCATTCAGTTCACGGACGAGAGTATGGCCGCGCTGGATGAGGGGATGCACATTGGCATGGAGGAGGCCATTACCATGTCCAAAGATATCCGCGGTGACTCCCCGTACGCTTCCAAATGTATTGAAAACGGAGCCCTCTACGAGGGTGGAAAACCAGACGATATGACGCTTCTCGTCTCCATCATCGGCATCGCGGACGGCGACACCACTGGAGATCGTTTTTCGAGTAGTGAGGCGGCGGTGCCTCCCCCGTATAGAGACTGGCCCTAGACCCACGTGGGATAGGGACTCCCCTGTCTCAAAGCTTTTCTGTTCTAACACACATATAAACAGACCTAAGTACTTTATATTGTTAGTGTATTTTTTCCTCTCTTTTAGTGGTCTTCTTTTGCAGTTTTCTTTGGTTACCCGTGACAACATTTTTTTCGCCGTTCCTTTTCTTTTCTTCCCCTTTCAATCTATAGCCGACCCGCAGAAACATCAAAATTATATTTAAAAAAGGTGAAAAATGAGTGGAGCGGGCAGAAAGCACCGCGCCAAACATTTGACCCAGCAGTACCTCGATAGTGACTCTTGGAAAGGCCTCAAGGAGGGAGAGCATCTCGCCGTGTGCTTGGGCTCCCCCAATAGCCAACAGGTCCGTGTCCTCGTGCTCTCTGACCCCACCAGTGAAGAAATAGTCTCTCTCCCCGGAAAGTTCCGCAAAGTGCTGTGGCTCGCGATTAAGGATGTTATTGTGGTGTCAGGGGGCTCTGTGGTGTACAAGCCGTCGCCGGAGCAGTTGAGCAACTTTCTAGAGGAGGAGGCAAACGGGGGAATGAAAAAGAAGATCGAGGAGGCACAGGAGTACGCGCTGACGATGCGACCAGCCCAAACCCGCGCCCCCACCTACGCTTCCAAGATTACGCAGTCCACGGTCTCCCAGCTGGAGGGGAACACCACCGTGGCGGAGAAGGAGGAGGCGACGACGACTGCTGCTAGTGCCGATGCGGAGGATTACGGAGTACGGGAGTGGGACCCTCTTGCACAGATGGCTAACCGAAATAGAGAGAATATAAAACATCGGCAACAGTTCTTTTATGGGGTAGATGAGGAAGAAGAAGAGGAAGTAGAGGAAGAGGAGGAGGAAGAGGAAGGAAAAGATTGATCGCTTTTCGTTTCCCTTTTCTCTCTCTCTTTTGTCCAACATAACCGTTTAATTAGCGTTTAACCGCATAAAACCTAAATTCCACTACTTTCCCCTTTCCCTTCTGTTATTATTGTTTTTTGTTATTTTATGTTGAAGATGAGGGTGCTTTCTCTTTCCCTTTGTACTATTTTTCTCTCTCCCTCTCCCTTTACCCCTATAGTATAATTATGGCGCTGTGTAGTAGTTACCTCGCCCAGGACGACACCACATGGAGAAAGGTGAAGGAGAGCTGGGAGACCCTTTCTGATCTGTTTCGGATGATCACGTGCAGTGTCACGGAGGAGTGGTCCTCTCGGGAGGTCAAATCGGTGCTGTCCAGCGTCAGCACATCGCTAGACCAAATCATAGAGTATCTCCGAAAGGAAAGAGAGGCGTTTGACTGGGTGTACGAGTTCGGGGACGGCAGCCTTCACCTCCCTCCTTCCTATTATTTCCTTTTCGCCGTGCAGGAAACGGGGGAAGGGGAGGAACCCAACGAGGGCGAAGAGAGAACCCCGTCGAAAGAGCCGATAGAGTCGGTGGGGGATATTTTTATCTTGACGCTGTGTCAGTACGCTAAGCAAAACGCCCCCGAAGGACTCAATCGTGTCGTGCTGCGATTTTTCACCCGTTTGCTCTCCTCCGCCGATATCCCCTATCTCCGACCCACCGCGCGGCCCTATCCCGAGACCGTCTTGCTGCTCCACCCGAGTGCCTCCGTCGTCCCTCTCCTCGACCTGATTACTCAAGTCAGTCGGCGCCTCGACCCCGGCGTCACGCGGCCGGTCTATGATGCGGAGACGATGGAGATTGTGCAGCCCATGAAGGAGGAAGACATTGCCGCACTGGAGAAGGAAAGAGTGGAATACTGCGACTTTCTACTGGCGGTGTCGGAGACGATAGAGAGAGCACCGGAGCTGGGCAACTTTTTTGTGGTGGAGAAGCCGGAGTACTCCAGCGAACACGTTAACGAAACCGTCGAGAATAAAGAACATCTTAGCATTTTAGTAGCGCTTCTTCCCTTTTTGGTCAGGAAGGACAAACCATTTCTCCCCATCAACTAGACTACTTTGGTCGAGCCCACAAGGCGGTGCTGTCGCTGGCCAAGTGTGCCGACCCCAACGTCCACGCCCTCATCGCGGCGGAGGACTCTATCGTAGAAAAGGCGTTTTATAGCTGTAATATGCTTCTTGTCACACTGAGTAAAGTTCCTTTGACCGGCAAGGAGGGTGGTCTGTTTTTGCGCTGCCTCGTCGACACGGCGCAGTTTTTAAACGCTATTCTGGTCAATCTCCCTGGGCTAGCCAAGCCTTGGCGGGTGCGCCAGCGGTTCAAGGAGCAGTTTATCTTTGGGACCTTACTCCCCCTCTTCCAGTCTCTGAACCCCGACGTCTTCTGTCGCATCTGTCTGGTGACGAGCGAACTGGTGAAGCGGATCGACGGCACCCATGGACTGAATGATGTTCTGTGCGAGGCCATACTAGGCACCCCTGTGGTGACCAAGGACGGGAGGGCGTATCATTTAAAATACGGTGATGTGATTCAGTGCATGGAGGAGTACCCAGAGGCAACGGAAGGGGGGTTTATTACGTCTTTTTACAACTTTTATGTTGTGCAAAAAATAAAGGGAGATCCCTCCACTCTACCCGAGGAAGAACAGCAAGAGTTAGACGACGGTGCGCCGTCGGTGGAACCACCGGAGGAGTGGCGTGTCGCTGAGGCTGCGTTGGAGATCACCCGCTCTTTGGTGGTCTATTCCCCTTCGCTTTTCCTCCGGTTCGCGCTCTACCTCTCCGCCTTTCCATTTGTGGAGGGGGGTGCGCCGGCCGGGTCAGAGGAGGGAGCGACACCCACTACACCCCCCGACTCCCGCCGCCGGAGGTCGTCGGCCGGCAGAGCGGACCCTTTTCTCTCTCTCGATTTAGACCTTTGCTTCCCAAGCAAATCAGCCTCGGCGCACACCGTTTCTTTGACCAGTGTAAGCGCGAGGTCGCAGAGGAGACCCTCGCTAAATTGGTATTTATCGAAAGTCGCTCCATGGACAGCCGATCCCGCTATATCGCCCACAATGATGGCCTACGGCAACAGATGCAGTCCAGCTTCAATCGTCATTTAAAGGGGTCACTGTATGCGACAGAGGTGCAGGAGGCCGCGGTGGTGGTCGCCCTTTGCGATCTACTTTCCTCCGCCTTGACTGTTCCACTCTGCGTGCTACTTCAGTTGACGAGTGTGATTTCTTCTCTCTGCCTCCTACCGGATGAGCGGGTCCTGTACTCCCTCATGAGTAAGGAGTATGGTCGACTGGATCATGCCCTCACGAAGCTATGTGCTATTTTAGAAGCGCTGTTTGAGAAGGACGATGACGCCATGTTCGCGATGGCGGCGGCCGCTGCCAAAGTCGCCGGGGACACAAAGAAACGGATTAACGAAAAAACGTTACAGGTGGCGGCGGGGGACACCGCGGGGAGTGGGAGCCCCAAAGTATCGGAGCGTCGACTCAAGGCTGCCCATCTCGTCAATAAGGTGGTAGACAACTCCTCTCACTGCTTTACCCGGGCGTTTCTCTATCGCCAGTTTATTACACTATTTGTGGCACCCGGCGGGATTCCGTTAATGAGCAAAGATTTCCAGGCTCTTGACCGTGCCGCCGCCTCGGCTGGCATTACCGAGCAAGTACTAGACTATATCAAATTGAATCTGACCTTCTTGGAGAAGTGTTTGTGCCTGGAGCTCTTTCGACACGAGTTGGAGGCGGTCATTGGCCACACCGCCTTTTCTTTTAAACTGCTGAACTTAGAGATGCACTAATACCCTATACACACGCACGTATTTCTTTTTTGTACTTGATTTTTAGTATATATATATATATATTTGCCGTCTCATGATTTGAAGAAAACTGGAGGATCTTTTCTCCAATATTCCTTCCCCCCCCAAAAAAGTTTCTTTCTTAGTTGGCTCAGTAAGAAGCCGTAAACAGAATATTGCCGACGATTACTTTTTTTAGAACACTTTTAGTTATGAAGAAGCGCCAGAGAAAAAGCTTGTTGGATTTCATCCTTAAATTTATCCCTCTCTGTGTGATGGGCCTTGTCATCTCGCTCTTCATCACAGGTGCTTACCGGTGGATATATATTCAGGAGGGGATGTTAGCGTTAGACTCCATTCCGTTTGTGTTTGTCTCCACCGAAGAGATGAACTTGAGCGGGCACCACGGTTGCAAGGAAGCCTATTATAAAACCATGAGGATGACGGACTTGTTAGCAGATCGGTATCGGGATCCGGTGATGGACAAGGAGCAGCTACGGGTGCCGGTCATCTATCTCCATGGAAACGGGGGCTCGTTTTACTGTGCGCGGTCACTGGCCCGTTTCCTCGCAGAGGCCAACATTAGAGTTCATGAAAAGTCGTTACGCCTTTTTGATGAAAGGGTCTATATGCATGTGTATGCTACCCTGTCGGCCGCCGGTGCCCCTCCTCAGGGCGATGAACCCCCTCCACCGGCACGGCTTCAGGAGTCGGTACAGCATATTTTGAAGGAGGAAACCCCTATACTTAGTACAGAGCTCTTCTCGGTAGACTTTTTGGAGGAGTGGAACGTGCAGAGCGTGGCGCTCATGGTGAAGGAGGCCCGCTATGCCAATCACACGATGCACTATCTCATGAACCGCTTCCGTCACGCGTACCGTTCCTTCTTGGAGGGGGCGGAGGAGATGGAGAAAGATCGTTCGAGAATCAAGGGGATTGTGGAGCGGGAGTACGTACGAGGGGTGTGCGACAGTGTCACTGCCATACCGGATATTTGCCAACTAGCGAAAAAGCACATTGCCCTGTTTGACAGCACAGTGAGAATCCAAAGAGAGGTGGAGCGAATCAGTCAAAAGGGGTTCTGGATTTGGGGGGAGTCGTACGGCGGGGTAGTGGGGATCCTGGCGAGTGTCCTCAACCCCGAGCTCATCGCCGGGATTGTGCTGCTGTCTTCCCCCATCCACTTCCCTCTTGTCATTTTTGAATACGCGAATGAGTTTCTGCAGAGGGCGGTCTACGGGGCCTCGGCGGGCATCTACCCCTACCACAGCTGCCGAAACACCACCACCAACTGGGAGAGCCTTCTTCAGATAGAGAACCCCATCCAATACGCCGTTCAACTGGGCTCTCTCCCGGTAGAGGAGCTGTCCTGCCGCGCAAGGGACACAACGATGATTTCTATTAGTGGGGGGTCGATGGACTACATTGTCCCCGCCTCCAACACCCGTCTCCTTCGAGGGAGCTATCGACGAGGCCAGCAGTGGACCAGAGATCACCTACGCTCGCTCCACATGTGCCCCGCCTCCGCCCCTCATATAGACCTCACCACCCAAATGCTCCGCTCCGTCGGCATCCCTTCCGATCACCGGGGAATGGTGTACGGTGCGCTTATTCTGGAGAAGAGCGCGGTCTCGGTGGTGGAGTCGGTCGTCGTGCCCAGCGCGGAGCACCGGTATGGTTCGGAAAGCTCGCTACCACAGCTGTATCACGAGCGGGTGTTCCCCTCCGTGGTGGAGACCGTTCCCAAGGAAAGAATGGAGGAGGCGGAGAAGGCTTGGGCGTTCGCGAAAAAGCAACTGAGAGGAGGGAACATGACACGTCTGTGTACTCGACGATCTGCCTTTATTCGACAAGAGGATATTCCGTCATCAACTGTGGATCTGTTGGATGCGAACGGGGTGTACGACGGACAGGTGCCTCTGGTGGTGCTGTTGGGCATCACCACGCATGGAGCTGGGGTTCATAACCCCACCATGACCGTCTGGAACGGCGATAATCGGACGGTGGCGACTGCCCTTGAGGCTTCCCTGGCTACCAGATTGCACCTCCCGTACAGCCATCTGCAGCCGATGAGTGAGAAGTGGCAAAAAACGGCATTTAGTTTTGTATTGGGTCGAACGGAAGAGTCGCTAAAGGAAGGATTCTACGTTTTTGAATTTTGCTACGAGGTGGAGAACCACACCGCCTCCTCCCCTTACAACAGTTATATTCAATATGACATCCTCGACGCCCGGCCCTCCATCGCGTCCCGCCGACCGCGGTACCTTGGTACTGTCTTTTTGAACAATGCCCTCTCCATTGAAACCCATCAAGGATACAGTTTCATCGAGGGCATCACGAGCTCTTCCCTCGAACCGCATCTGGAGGTCCAGTGGGATGGGACATTGCCCCCCTTCACGATGGCGGGTAGCCTGCAGTCCATCTACCTCACACTGCGGGGGTCGGAGACGACAGCGCTGGACGAGCCGGGGGCGCTGATGCAGTTTTTCTTCTCCCCCAAAACGCATCGCGTCCCTACCCTTTCCTTCAATTGGCGCCCCGCCCTCTCGACCAGCGATTGGAACGAAACCTACATTGTGTACACCCTCTCCGATGCGTGGGAGCGGTCCCCGATGACACTGCAGCGTTGGGAGACCAACATTAACGCCTCCCTCTTCTCCCAAAAGGGGTTGAACTATTTACTGCATCAGTGGCCCACCAATTGGCTCACCGCGGTGTCTTTTTATTCGGAGGCCTCCCTCTACTGCGGCGCGGCGGTGTCGGTGACCTCACTGATTGCGCTACTGCATGGCCTCTTTTATCGTATGTGGCACCTCGATCGCGAGGCAAGGAAGACTTCTTCATCCTTTTTAGTGCGAAACGTTTTCTCCCGCTATCGTATGGTGACGCTATTTGTCGTGCTCCCCCTTGTGGTGGAGATTGCAAGTGGACTGTGGTGTACGCATGCGTTGAAAGTGTGCACCGCGGAGCACTCTCCCACTGACAGCGATGGGGTGCTTACGGCGAGGATGGACTGGAAAGAAAAATTGACGTTAATGGCACTCCTTCTCCGGCCAAACTACACAAGTTGCCGACTCCCTTGGATCCGCTTCCGTGTCTTACCCCCGTGGCCGACGCTGGTGGAGCATCTTGCTTCCCTTTTGTTTGGTCACATCATGGGTACCTTGTGCGTCGTGGCGCTCATTGTCCTGAATGCCTTCTTTTACGTGCTGTTCTTTCCCTTTGGGCGCTTCATTCTCCGACCGTTGGTGCTCCATTGCCCCAAAGTGGGCATCTCCCTCATTGCGCTGCTATGGGCGGCTCCAGTGCTGGCCATACCCTTCTTTCAGGTGGTGTACTTTCCCTTTTACCACCTTATATTCTTAGCGTCGGTTCAGGCGGTGGCGAGTATGGCGCCCGCCATCACCAGACAGGGGAAGGGGTTCTTCTGGGTCCTATCGGTCGCCGCCCTCGCACTCTTTTTTACCGCGCACATCGATGGTTTAATTTTACTGCTGAGGAATTGGTTCGCGATACCGGACAAGGTCGACTCCTGGAAAGACAAGCACCGATTTGCGATTCACCCCTACGAGATTTTCTTTTTGTTGTTACTTTGGCTATCGTATGGGCTCCTCGACGTGTTTAGTTACCTAGTCCTTATGGACGATCATACCAACCGCCGCCTCAGCACCCAAAAGAAACGCGATGCCCCTTCCAAGGGGACGGAGGGGTACACCTTGGGATCCCTCCAAAAGAATCATCCACGTATCTTCGCGGTGGTAAATGGGGTCTATCGATGGAGCTACGTAGCCGCTCTGTGGTGTATGGCGGTCGTCCTACGCCGCCCGCTAGAGCTCTCCGTGAACCACCTCACCGTCGTGATTGGGGCCATGGGACTCTGCGTGGGGTTTATCGTTAACCTGTGGTGATTCACATATTTACTGGTAACAGAGAGAGAGAGAGAATTCGACAACTAATCAATCGTGTAATATTTTTAATAAATGTGCTTTTTTTGGATTGAGTTGCTATAATCAAATTCCTTCAAATTGAAAATATTGTGGTCCCTTTTATTGTTGTTTTCTTTCTCTCTCCCTTCCTCCTCTCCCGGTTGTCTTTTCAAAGAAGCAACGCCATGACGATGCTAGAGTTTGAAGCCAAGCAGTTAGACTATGAAACTTTCCGAAAGCAATGCCTGGAACCCAATCTCCCCGCCATCATCCGTGACGTCGCGGTAGAGGATTTCAATGTTTCCGAACTGACGCAACTGCTGTCTCCTACTAGCATGTGGTCGATCCTAGGCCCTACTCACTCCCTCCCGGTGTATACTATGCGCCGCTTTGACGGTGGGGAGGGTGGAAATGCCGTCGAGGCACCGCCGGATGCTTCCGACTGCCAACATTACCCCCTTCAAGAGGTACTGGAGAGGTGGCAGTCCACCTCTGAGACCCCCTCCGTCGCGTACCTCAAGGATTGGCACGCACAGGCCGACTATGCGCGGGCCGGCTCCCAACTGCCCTACCGCGTGCCCTCCTTTCTGGGGGAGGACTGGCTCAACGCGTACTGCGACGAAGCCAAACACACGAAATCAAAGGTTGGCGGCTTCGGGGAGGGCGGCAGCGACTACCGTTTCGTCTACATGGGGACCAAGGGCACCTGGACCGGCTTCCACGCCGACGTCTTTGGCACCTACTCCTGGTCGCTGAACCTCTGTGGGGACAAACTGTGGTACCTTTTAACCCCCGAGAGTAATCAGTACTATGACACCACCTACGCCGGATGCGAGAGGCCGCTGGATATGCGGGTGATGTCAGAGATACAGTACTTTACAGTGTTGCAAAAGCCAGGGGACTTAATCTTTGTCCCTTCCGGTGTGTATCATCAGGTGCACAACATCAGTGGTGACTGGCTGACACTCCCCCCTCATGGAGGGCGAGTGGAGATGGTGCTGTCGGTGAACCACAATTGGCTGAATGCGTTCTGCATTGACCGTGTCGTGGCGTCCTTCCTGGCCGAGGTCGATCTACTCCCCAAGTACTACACTAAGGAGGATGTGTGTCTGCTGTGCGGTGGGGAGGGGCGAGAGGAGGTGGAGCGATTTATAGAATCGACGTTGCTGTCGGGGACGAATAGGAACTGTGAGAGTATGATGGCACTGTTGGAGTTTGCCAAGAAGAACTCGGACGCGGAGTGTCGGGATGCTTTGGAGAAGTATATTACTGCTATCCACGAGAAACGAAGGAGCCTCTTTGTGTAAGTGTCAAAAATCAAAAGTAATTTTTTTTTTTTTTTTTTTGTTATGCACTTTCAGTGATGAATGAGTTTTGGTCTTTTTTAGCTTTTCTTATTTCTGACTTTCCCTGCTTTTCACCCTTTTCAGTTTTTTATTTTTCTTGTATTTAGCTGTATTCCATTTATAGTACATATTTATAAACCGTGGTGGTGAAATTCAGTTTGACATAATCGTATTCATAAAAGAACAAACACCCACCGTAGAAAAATGTCAGATGCCATTAACTGGTTTGAATCCAAAGTAGGCATTAACATCTCCGGCCGTGATCACAGTGCCGATCACAATGCCAACTCCAACACCGGACTAGGCGGAGGAGATAATTACAATTACAACAATAACAATAACAACAACAGTTACAATAATAATAACAACAACAATAACAATAATAATACAGGCACTGGCACTGGTAGCGCGTTGTGGGGTCAGGTGAGTAACTTGTGGAAGCAAACAACCGAAAAAGTGTCTTCCCTGTCCAAAGGAAATAATAAACCATTTGACCCCTTCGGCGTCGGTCCCGCCCCGTCTGGAAAGGTGGCCGTCAATGATGTGGGGGAGACGGTACAGCTGGACGCCCAGGGCCTCCCGATATCGAATGACTGGTACTACTTTGACAAGGAGTTGAACCGCTGGAATGTCTCCCCCAATGCCCCTGAGAGTATTCGTCGCGATCATGAGGCGAAACTACGGCAGCAGGAGGAGGAAAAGATGGGAGTGCACAAGGTAGTGGCCCCCCCGCCCCTCCCCTCTAAAGGCCCTGGTGGTGCGCCCGGTGCCCCTCCGGGTCGGCCCTCCGGCCTGTTTGAGAATCGAGGGGCCAAACCAATGTACGCTCAAATGAACTTTTTTGGTGGCGTCAACAATCAACCCCCAGCACCCAATAACAACAATAACCCCCCTCCACTTTCGTTTCAAGGCGGCTATGGGAATGCCGGCGCCGGTCAGCCGCCCCCTCCCGGTCCCACGCCCAGCTACAATGCCCCCTCCGCCGGCCCCCCTCCCTCCCACGGCGGCCATGTCAGTCCCTCCTCCGCCACCCGCGCCGGTGGGATTCATCGCTATCCCGCCTCTCCCTTTGGCGGTGCACCAGAGAACCCCACCACCCCACCGCAGGGCGGCTCCCCGTACGGTCAGCCACCGCAGCAAACTGTGAGCCCTTCTCCTAACAGCAACACGGCGTTTGGGGCCTCTCCGGTGCAGCAGCAGCCAAACCCACCGCAGCCCTCCAACGTATTCGGTAGTGCACCGTCTCAGCCGGCACCGCCTCACCAGGCCTCCCCCTCTGCCCCCTCTCCTACCACCCCGCCGGGTAATAGTCTGTTTGGTGCCGCGCCCCCTCAACCAACTCAGAGCTCTAATCCTTTCTATCCTCCTTCACAGACCAGCAATGGCTTGTTCGGTAGTGCGCCGGCCCAACCGTCTCCGCCCCATCAGAGCTCTCCTTCTGCCCCTCAACCGAGTAACAGCCTATTCGGCGGTGCCCCTAGTCAACCGGCTCCGAATTCTAACCCCCCTTACTCCCAACAGCAGAGTAGTAATAGTTTGTTCGGCAGCGCACCACCTCAACCGTCTCAGCAGGCAGGAAACCCTCCGCCCCCTCAGGGCGGTAGTAACTTTTTCGACAGCGCCCCTGCACAGCCGGTGAACCACCAAAGCCCCCCTCCATCCCACCACAGCGGTAATAG
>AUXL01000320.1:0-12245 GCA_000482185.1 Angomonas desouzai | reverse complement strand
AGGAGGGCGACGGCAACTCTTTTGTCAGCGAACCCTTCGAGGCGAAGGAGTCTAGCGACAGCGACGGCGGAGTGGACCTGTTAGAGAGCCCTAACCTGAAAGCTGATGAGCTTTAAGCGGCGTCTAGATACATTTTTATAAAAAAAAAATGAAAAAAAAAAAAATAAAGCAATTTCGCTCCTTATTGACGTCAGTGAATATAATTTTTACACAAACCATAGAAATAATACCACTACCCCTGTACCAAATGACACAACTTCTTTACCTTTGCTGTGCCGTTGATACATTTTCTGTGGACCTAAAGTAAAACCTGCTTCTCACTTCGCTATTATCCTTCTCTTCTCTTCTCTCTTTTTTCTCTTTCCATTTTGTGTATAAGAAGATACAGTCATTTGAAATGCCCCCTACACTCTCTTCGAGCCCGAAACCGACGGTAGAGAATTTCTATGAAAATAGTTTCAAGCAGCTTAGCAGCGTACAGCAGAAACAGGTGGGGTTGATATTAGGCGCCTACGTCGCGGACAGTGCGGCGCGACCGCTGGAGGCTTTCACGGCTGAGGAGATCAGCGCCCGCCTCGCCCAACGCGCGCCCTCCTCCGACGTCTCTCCCTCTTCCTCTCAAGGAGAGGCGGTGGAGTTCTGGCCGGTCCGCAGCGCGGGGGACCTCCGGGGTCACAAGGAGGTGCGCACGGTGGACACCCCCACCGAGGGACACTCCCCGCGCCGCCCTCCCTCCCACACCAACCCCCTTCTGCACCACTCGTTTGCCGCCCTCTTCATGGAGGAGCTGGTCCGCACGATAAGCGAGTCACGAGGGGACTTTCCGGTGGAGGAGGTGTCTGACAAGTGGGTGGATGTGTCGATGCAAGTGCACCCCAGCGTGTTTGCCGCCGAGCACGCCTCCCTGCTCCACACCCTCTGCGCCCTTCTTCCCGTCCCTGCCATCTACCCCTACGCCAGCGATGACAGCGTGAGGCAGTTCTCTTCCCCCTTTGTCGACTTTCTGACGGAGACCCCTTCTGCGGGCGTTACGAGTTCGACGGAAAAGATGCCGTTTTTAGTCCCCAACGACCTCGCCCCCTCCTACACGGCGCATGAGGCGTGGGCGGCGGAGCGGGAGAGCGCGCGGTCCCTCGCCTTCTCCACCTTGGGGGTGGTCTCGCGGTATCTGCAGTCCAACCCAGATGCCGTCCGCAATGGGGCTCTGATGGCGGTACCGGGCGGAGAGGCGGTCTTCCCGGAGGATATGGCCTCTCTCTGCCCCCCTCCCCCCGTCACCCCTGATGCACGGCGGATGCGGCTCATCAGCGAGGACTTGGCCCAACGGGCACTGCGACAAGAGGTGCTGGTCCCTGCCGCTTTCCTCCCCCGCCGTCCCACCTTACTGGACGCCAAGACGGTCCGGGAGAGCGTCGCCATCGCGCGGTCGGCCCGCAGTTACACGGCGGGGGTGAGGGAGGCGATCCGCCTCGGGGCCCCCACCTGCCACCGCGCGATGCTGGTCGGGGGGCTGCTCGGCGCCCGCTTCGGTGCCCGACATATCCCCCCGGCATGGCTCAGCGCGACGGCGAAGCACAAGGTGCTCTCCACACTCTCGATTGATGTGGCGCAGTGGTCGTGGAACCCTCCGCACCACTGAGAGGGAGTTGGCGAATCTTTTTGTTTCTCCTTAAATTTAATTTCTGTTCTTCACAGTATATATATATATATGTCTACTTTATTTTTCTATTTAATTGCCATATGATGGCATTTCCGTCATTCATTACGGACCTTCACACCACCCTACTTCCTCTTTTCTCTCTCTTTTTACCCTTTTATTAGGAACGAGAAACTATTTAACTTGTCACACTATTTCATTCATGTTAGTTTCCTATCCCCCGCCGAGACGGCCACACACCGCCTCCACCGCAGACACCATCTTACCACAGCTGACCACTCACGCCAGGAAGAATCAAATCGCGACACTGCGACCATTCCTTCCACCGACCTCGGCCCGGAGCGACGCCTCCTCCTCCGCCGATACCGCGGCGTCCTCCTCTTTTGAACGCCTTTACCAAGCCCGTAAAGACATTCTAGAAAAGTTCCTCCCACCCCCGACGGTCCCCGCCGATGTGCACCAGGCAGCGCCACTGTTGGAGGAGGCCGCAGGCGATTCTCACGATGCCGAGCTAGACCTGAAGGAGATCGGCCGTCTGCGCCAAGAGGCGTTGGCGCTGCTCTCCAGCGGCGAGGTACGGAGAGGGCTGTCCCTACTGCGGAGATCCCTCGACGCCCGGGCCCGCCTCGCAAAGGAGACTCTTCCAACCCCAACGAGGCAAAAAAGGCTGCCAAAAAACTCTGGAAATATTCAGAAGAATTAGTGCTCATCGCGAACGGCGAGGCGGTCCGTCGGGCGGCCGCCATGGAGCCGCAGCAGCTCGTGCAACAGTTGTATGCCACCGCACTCCAAACGTGTCTGACGGACGAAAACGGCGTGGCCCAAACGGGCGCCCACATCACTGAAAATGAAACAGAGATACCACTTCGATATTTCACCAAATCCGAAAACCGACTGGTGAGAGTACTTCACGCTCTTGTGCTTAACAACATCGCGGCCAACCGCCGTCTCGCTGAACCCGGAGCCCTCCGCCGAGTCCTGCGAACCCTCTTCGAGGCCCTCACCATCTCCCAAGGCGTGCTATGCCCTGTTATTCTGTACAATATAGCGGCTACCTTTCTAGCGTTAGGGCGGTTCGACGACGCGATGGAGGCCGTTTCGCGGTGCATTGAACTCTCCCAACTGTATATCAATGAATGCAGCCTCGACGACGGCGACGTCGCGAATGCCTCTCTTATCGAGTTGTGTGCCATTCACATCATTGACTGTCATCATCTAGTAGCTACACTGGCGGCGTGGAGCGGCAACACGGAGGGTACGGAGCGGTATCACGCACAGCTGGCGGCGGGATGCGCCACCACCTATCTCCCCAGTGGACACCCGCTTCAGCAACGGTGCCTAAACCGTATCGCGAACGTCGACGCCAGTCGCCCCCCTCTTCCCGCCAATGACGCGACGAGAGAGCTCGTACCGCCGCAGTTGCCGTTGCGTTCCCAAGGTGCGATTAACACCCCCATGCGCTTCGGCGTTTCTGTCATTCCGATCAGTGCCCTATTGGATTCGATTGCACGGGTGCCGGTGCCAGCAGAGATGAAACGCTATCTCTCCGCAGTACGACAGTATCTCCAACGTACCCCCGCTCCCCTGAGTCCCTTGACGAGGGCGGATGGTGTGCTGGTCCCACAACCACCACTGCAGACGTCCCGTTACCGAGGCGGCCCTCTCCGTCGCACCGAGCGTGTGGTAACGGCGGTCGACCGTCCTTCTTACCGCAAGTATGGTTCCCTGAAGGCCGCCACCGCAGACAGCCTCAAAGATCCTTTCCTCAGCGAGTACCTTGCCTGCATGGACGAAGAGCTGCTCCATTTCTCCAAGATTATCGTTATTGACTCTAAGGATGGACGCGAGCTGTCTCCCCATGAGGCGGCGCAAAAGATACAGCAGTTTTATCGTCGTCACCGACGCCGCGACAGCGCCGGCTCTCGAGACAACCGGAGCTCTACGGCGGAGGGCAGCTCCCCCTACCTCTTAACCCCCAACACCGCAGCCAGCCGTATTCAGCGTCAGTACCGCGTCCACCTCCGCTATAGACAACAGCAAAATCAGCGGAGAGCCGCCGCGGCGACCAAGATTCAGTCCCTATGGCGCATGTACCTCACACGGCGGCGGAGCGCGGAGGAGATGCAGTATCTCTACTGGGATCGACACGTGGCTGCGTGCAAGATTCAGCGACAATGGCGGCGGTACACCGCGCGGTCCCGCTCGACGGACCGATGGATCGCTAATCTGTACCGTCAGCGAGCGGTGCAGTCGGAGCAGTACTTTTGGTGTGCCGTGATTCGTATCCAGTCCGCGGTCCGCATGTTCCTTGCTCGACAGCGTCTCCGGCGACAGGGGGTGCGATGCCTCTTGCCGGTGGTGTGGTCCACCGGTGGGGTTGCGGCGGTCAGGCTCCCCGCCGACCGTGAGGACCCTCCGAGCCCTCCCACTGTTTCTTCCATCAGTCACAGCACCGATAATGAAAAGGGAATCGAGGTGGAGGAGTTCTCGGATTTGCTCAGCTGCGGCGGCTCTGGGAGCGGCACCGCGGAGGGAGAGGGAGGGAACTACGAGGAGGAAGGGGAAACCGCAGAGCATCCCTCTTCCAGTCACCTCACCGCATCGGATCGTCTGTCGGAGCTGGGGGGAGAGGAGGGCAGCGGTGAGCTCGTCGGCCAGGGCGTGCGCTTCTACTCCAAGGAGGAAAGAGACGCGGCGGTGATGATTCAGAAGGTATGGAGAGGCTACGCCACGAGGCGCGAGGTGATTGAGTATGAATATTACTGGGAAGAGGTGACCGATAGTGAAGAGGATGAAGAGGACGATTACAGTTCTTACAGCGCTTCTGTATGAGCCTTCTTTCCTATTTGTATCAGTATTATGTATCTTTCTCTTTCATAAGATGTATGCTTGTATTGATTTGTACATTTTTTTTTTTCTCTTTGATCTTTATTTTTCTGTGTGTTATACTGTATTTACAATGAAATGTGAGTGTTTCTTTTTTCATTTTGCCTGTGTTCCCTCTTCCTGCTCCGCTACTATTTGAATTTTACTTGAATTGCTGCCTCCCCCCCTCACTTTAGTTTAGTTTATAGGATTTTTTTTTTTTTGTTTGATATAAATTTTATTCCTCACCAATGGACGATCATTACGATTACGACGACGAGGAGTACGTTGTACCGTTTAGCAAGGCGGAGAAGTCTAGTGCGATTCAGGAGTGCCGCTGCTTCAATGCCATTCCTCTCGATATTGATGCGTGTACCGCCGCTATTACCCAAATACTGTACCTCATCTCCACCGGCGCTAGGCTGACAGAGGAGGAGGCCACCAACCTCTACTTTACCTCCACGAAGCTGTTTCAGTCCTCCCAGCCCAAACTCCGCCGTCTCCATTACATCCTACTGAAGGAATTGGCGCCTCTCGTGCCGGAGAGTTTCATTGCCTCCAACTCCCTTATGAATGACATCAAGAGCGGGAGTGACTCCATGAAGTCCAACGCGATTCGTTCACTGTATGCGGTCATGGACAGCACCATGTACAACAGCCTGGATCGTTTGATTATGGAGGGCATGAACTCCCGCAGTTCGCAGGTGGTGAGTGCGGCGCTGGTCACCGGTATCCACATCTCCCGCTCGAACCCCGAGATGCCTAAAAAATGGGCCTCGCAGATAGCGGAACTGGTAAAGGACAGAGGGGCCTCGGCGCTCAGTATAGCGCTTTTGCACAAGACTCGCAAGAACGATCGACTTTCTGTGATGCGCTTGATTGATCAGGCCAAGGCGTCGCAAATCCCCTCTCCCCTCGCCAAGTGTTTATTGATCAAAATGTGCGCCGATCTGATGCAGGAGGACTTTGACAACTCACTTGATATTTATCGCTTTGTCAGCAGCATGATGCAGAGCAGCAACGACCTGGTGGTGCTGGAGGCGACCAAGGCCATCTGCTCCCTTCGAAACATCACCGACAAGGAGGTGGCCCCCGCGGTGATGGTGCTCCACCTCTACCTGACGAGCAACTCTGGGGATGCGGTGGCCATGTTTTCGGCCCTCAGTCAGCTCAATCAGGTCGCCACCACCCACCCCGGCGCGGTGTCGCCCATCAACCACAGCTTGGAGAACCTCGTGCTGGACTCGGACCGTGTGATCGCGACGCTTGCCATCACCACTCTCCTCAAGACCGGCACAGAGGCGACGATTGACCGTCTCATCTCTCAGCTTTCCTCCTCGAATTACTTCTCCAACCTTGGCGATGAGTTTAAGGCGGTGGTGGTGGATGCGATGCGAGTGCTCAACGCTAAATTCCCATCCAAGTACGAAATTCTACTCGCCTTTCTGTTCAAGGCGCTGACGGACGACGGCACGGCGGAGCTGAAGCGATGCATTATTGATACCATGATGGACATCGCCAGCGCCAACCCTAGCTCCAACGACCTCGTTCTCAAGCATCTGGCTGAGTACATTGACGACTGCGCCTACCCCTCCGTTATTAAGCGCGTGCTGATGCACTTGGGGGAGGAGGTCCCCAAATGCCGGGAACCAAAGATGTACGTTCGCTTGATTTACAATCATGCCACCCTGGAACAGGCGGATATCCGTGCCGTCGCCATGACGACTCTCGCGAAGCTTGCGGCTCAGGTCCCCACTCTACGGCCTTCCATCGCCCTTTTGCTGAAGCGGTCTTGCAACGATCGGGACGATCAGGTCCGCGACCGCGCGCTGTTTTACTACAAGTTGATTTCCTCCGGGGATGAGGTGCTGATTAAGGCTCTGGTGGTGGATGTGGCCAAGGCGGTGGCGGCACACCGTCTGGGGCGTATTGTGCAGAAGCAGGCCAACGCCGTCGGGGACACCGGCTCCAAGGTGGACGTCCAAGAGATTGCGGCTGTGGCGTCCTCTACGGGCCAGTCGGTGTCGTCTGCGGTGCTGCAGGGCCGTGATCAGCTCCGCAAGATCCAGCAGCTGCGAGAGCTCGGCGAGCCCATTTACAGCAGTGAACCGGTGGCCCTCACCGACTCGGACAACGAGTACGTGGTGACCGCCATGAAGCACTGCTACGCTAGTCACCTCGTACTGCAGTTCAAGGTCAGGAACACGATGGATGATATCACCTTTCGGCGTATCACGGTGCGCTGCAACACCGAGGAGCTGGAGGCGGAGCCCCTCTATGCCATCCCCCTAGAGTGCCTCGACCCCGGGGCGACGGACTACAGCTACGTGGTGCTTCAATACACCGCCCCGGAGTACCCCTCCGGCACGGTGGAGAGCACCTTCCGCTTCGCCATGACGGAGCCGGGCGACGAGGTCGGTGAGGAGGAGGAGTACCCACTGGAGGGGTTTGATGTGGATGTGAACGACTTTATCGCCCCCGTCGATCTCGGCTCGAGCTACGACACCAAATGGGAGGAGGAAAAGGAGAGTGAGACGACGGGGACGTATGCGCTGTCCTCGATGCGGAACGTGGAGGTGGCCGTTCACGCAGTCGCGGAATTTTTTGGTATGCATGTGGAGGGTGGACTGCCAGAAAAGGTCACCTCGACCTCTCACACTCTCCGCATGTCGGGCACGGTCTGCGATGCGGACCGCACTCTAGTCCTCATCCAGGCGAGGATATTCCTCACACAGGACAGCTCCGTCGGCCTACAGCTGTCCCTCCGCGGGGGGGACGACGAGCTAAGACAATTTTTGAATGACGCTCTCTTAGGATAAGAAGATAAAAGAAGAGAAGAAAAGAAGAGAAAAGAAGAAAAAAGATCTTCGACAATGGCTAAACGAATAACTCAAAGTGAGAACCGTTGACTTTTTTCCCTCTTTTTTATTCTTTCGGTAATGGTCATTTTTTTTTTTTGTCATGATTAAACGGAAGAAACAAATTGCTAGAACATACCGTTGTAAATACAATACCAATAAATATATAGTCACCCCTCCGGTTTACGGTGGTGGTGAGTAGTGTGCCAATATTTACTAAAAAAAAAAAAAAAAGAATAATATAATAAGTAAACGCTAAAAAAACGTGAATCAAACTTTAGCTCTTTTTTTTTTTGGGTTTCCCATTCCATTATTCTTCTGTCCCACTCATTTTTCTATTTCTTCTCTGTCACAGTTCCGTATCAAAAAAAGTATAAAAAATCACAAGAATAACAGAATAAACAGACCTATTAAATAGAACTAGATCAAAAATGTCTCAGGACTTTTTTCTCCCCTTTTCGGGTGGAAAAGAAAGAAACCACATTCCTCGGCAGTTCGGCCAGGATATCACCAACATTCGTAGTAGGACCCCGAGCCCTGTCCCCCCTCTAGGGACGGGGGAGCCCTGCGGCCCGCCAGAGAAGCGATTTCGCTCTGAGGGCCCACCGTGTCTCCCACCTCTAGAGGGGGATAGTGGCGCTCTTCTCCCCCGCCGTCCCCCGGCTGCTAGCTCGGTAGAGGATGCCTCCGCGTGGATTTCCTCCTCCTCCACCGCCGCCCCCCGCGGGGTCCAGCATCCCAACAATGTGCTCAACACCAGCCGTTACTATCTCTGTCCACCGGCGCCCTCTGAGCGCGGCGACCTCTCCGACTCCGTTTCCTCTCTGGAGGACGTCAGCCCGATACGTGACCTCAGCGGTCTCCCCGACCCTAATAATGCGCTGTTCTACAGTGGCATGGGCCGTCCGGTCGCCAGCACCCCCGACCCCCGCCGGTCCAGCGACCTCTCGCACCTGCTGGGTGGCGCCCCCCTCCGACCGGCCCCCCTATACACCGACGGCCTGTACCGGTGCGGGGAGGACACGGTGCTGCAGCGGCGACTGGAGGAGTCGTGGAGTGGGACGGTGGAGAGTCTGAACCGATTTACTCCTCGGTAATGGGATATTGAATGTCACACATTTGCTTTTGTGTTTTTGCCGCTACTTCACTACACCTTTTCATTTCTTTATATCTTCAAACAAAAGAGATGAGCATCGAAAGCCAAAAACAGAAAACGGGAGATAAAGGGAGTACCAGGGCGATGGGTGTGGGGAAAAGGAAAACGGGAGTAAAAAAAAAGTTTTTTTTTTCCACGTAAACCTCCTTGAAAAAAACGCATAGATGCCATTTTTTTTTTTTTTTAGATTTTTTATTATTTCAATAACTTTCTTCCGTATTATAGGAAGATTTTCACAACAGAAAGCATACATTCCTTTTTCTCCACCACCCCCTCTACTATTCCATCCCTTCTGCTAACTCCCCTCTAATAAACGAAAATAATACCCAGAAAACATCATTATTTGTATATTAAATCTATAAAAAGAGATTATAAAACGAATACCGAACTTTGTTTTTTACCTTTTGTTCCCACGATTGAAACGTGTAAAGAAGTTTTTCGTGGTTTATTGTTTAAGTGGATCAGAAAACATTTAACATGCCCTCTCTCCATATTTTCTACTTTGAACAATCTCTAGTTTTTTTTTTATTATTATTATTATTATTATATCCCCGCATGTTATCTATTCCCTTTGGAAACATCCTCGAGTACCTCCCCTACGCCCCCCTCGCCCTCGCCACCGTGAACCCTAGGGCCCGCCTAGCAGTGGAGGAAAGTACCACAGGTGACGTGCGCCGCACCGTCACCACACGGCTGAAGCGGGAGAAGAGCCAAGTGAGGCGTGACGTAATTCCTCAGGATCCACGTTCCCTCAACGTTTACTCGTGGTGGCTGACGGGCCGGTGCGGCTGTCCCGTGAGGCTCCACCTGACGTGCCGGGGGGACGGTGAACTGTCGGCCACGCTCAACTCAATGAAGGACCTCGAAAAAGCACAGAGTGGACTCCTGCTGGAACTGGACATGACGGCCCAAAACATCACAAGCTGCAGGCCTCTAGAAGGCTGTGAGATGCTCGTCTGTCTGTGTATTGATGGGTCGCCTGAATTGATTTCGCTGGAGGGGTTAGAGGGATCGACGCGGCTAAGGGAATTACACTTTTCGGATACCGGTATTAGGTCGCTCGCCCCTCTCGCCGGTCTCGCGTCGTTGGAGGTGCTAGACGCTGTGTGGAGTGCACTCCCAACGCTGGATGGACTGCGGAATCTGCCGCGACTGAGAAAGGTGGATGTCTCGCATACCCGCATTACATCACTCGCCCCTCTTGCCGGATTCCCGTCGCTGGAAGAAATAATCTGTGACACGTGTTCATCACTGGACGGATTACGGGATGTGCCGCGGTTGAGAAAGTTGTTTGTCTCTCGAACCGACATCACGTCACTTGCTCCCCTCGCCGGGGTCCCGTCGCTGGAGGTGCTAATCTGCGACATGTGCACGAGCCTCACATCGCTCGACGGACTGCAGGGGCTGCCAAGGCTGAAGGAGCTGGCGGTCTCCTTGACTGCCATTCAGTCGCTGGCCCCCCTTGCCGGTGCCACATCGCTGGAAGTACTATATGCTATAGATACCATGGGGCTATCCTCGCTGGATGGACTGCAGGGGCTTCGGCGACTGAGGGAGCTGCGTGTCTCGGGAACTCCCGTCACGTCGCTGACTCCGATTTACCCTCTTCCTTCACTAAAGACACTTTACTGTGATAATATTGATACAGAGGAGTTGAAAAAGGAAAGGGAAAGTCTTGGACTCCCCCAGGTGAACATTTTCAAGGGTTAAGGGGAAATTGCCGTAGTTACATGGTGCTCTTTCTAGTCTTTGCCGTTCACAAGCCTTTGAAAAACTCTGGTCTCATACACTCCGGGACCTCTACAAGACGGTCCGCTGTCTTGGAATGTGCCATAGGGAAGTCTATCACCGCTTTCAGGTTCAACAATGGTGGGTTCTTGAGGTGTAACGGCCATCGTCTTGTGTTGAAGGAGATATTGTCTATCTTCTCACTTAACACTGTGCCCCCTGCTTCTTTCTTTTCATTATGTGTCATTAAACGCAGCATTTCTTCCACCTCTCGCTAATACCCAATTGTTTTGCCGTTGGTGCTTTCACACCGAGCTGTTGTGCTGCTGGAGGGGGTGGAGGGCGGCAGCGGCGCGTTCCCGCAGCTGTACGTCCTCCCTCGTCCGTTGGCGCCATCGCCCAGGTACCGGAGGAGGGTCTCCTCGCGCGTGTGCCCCGATATTTTCATCAGCTGATCTCGTGGGAGATCCTGAGCCGCCAAATATTGGAGGGCACTGCGACGAATGGAACCAACCTGGGCCTCCGGTACCACGCTGTGGATCGCCGTAAGGGCTTCCGCGCGTCTTATCGAAGGGTCCGGAAAAAGTCGATGACCTCTCGACCTAGTCGCTCACAATTCGGACAGAGCCGCCGCATCTTGCCGTGGAACGGCAGTGGGAACGTGGTAGGTGCCCCTGAAGTGAGCACCCTTCCCACGTTTCATTATGAGGGTAACCGAAACCATTTCCGGTTCTTCCCTCGGAAGACGAGTTATTCTCAGTCCCTCTAGACGCGTCAGTTCTTCTCCACATGGTAGCCCACCGGATAACCGTGGGTGGATCACGAGATCCCGCACTTTCATGCGTTCCACATCTACCGCTCGGGAAGCGGAACACCATATCAGGATCAGGTATGTTGCTGTCACCGGGGATCTGTGTCGCAGAGACACGTATACCTTCTTAACTCTTCCAGCGTCCGCATAGCTGGTGCTTCGATTTAGATTAGCATGTCTTCCGACGGACATAGTCCAGCACCGCGCGCCACACCACGTCAGTTCTAAAGTCGTTCCCTTTCTTTTGAGATGGCTCCACAGAAGCAGGTGTATTCGTGAGAAGCGATTCCATCTCGACGACCGAGGTGAGTCGACGTTTGGTGACACTAAGGTCGCAAAACACACCAATTATGGCTCGTTTATGACTCATCCTGAGCTCATAGTGAGCAACAGTCTTCTTTGTACTCTGCACATATTTAGCTCCAGCAAGAAAAACCCAATCACCAAATTATTTGGGGAATTACAAAGATGCATCGCACTGCACTGCGAACGAGGAACCAGTTTTTTTTCCCGTCTGAAAGAAGTGATCCGGCCAATCATTCCGCGTCCGTGGTTGTAAGTCGCACTTACCTGCCGGGGAGCAGATGTGATACCTTTCGTGCTTTCTACCGTTTCTTTCTCCGATCAATAGAAAGGAAGACAGTGCGGTACAACACCGTTAGCATAGGCATCCGTATGTACACATCTAAAGACACATTACCTAAAGAAAGGGAGTTACCACTTAAGAGCCCCGAGTAAAGAGTCCTACATTTGACCCCTCTGACAATGCGGGTGAGTTCTTTCGGAGACTCGGGAGTATAAAAAACTGCCGGGGTGGACAGCACGACGACCAGGGACGGGCGTTGTGGGGGTCTGTCTGCCCGCGAAACTGGATCATCGCACCCATGAAAAACCCCAACATTCACGAAGTGGCATGGAGAGGAATATCGGAGCAGGAACGCGGTCTCCACCTCTCTTTTCTCCACCGAATTCAGAATATGCCGGCGGAGATGGTACCGTGGCAACCGGAGGATGCGGTCCTCACGATGTTGCTGCGAGATGCCATCGCACGCAACCGTACGTGGACCACATTTGTCCGCAAGATGACTGCCGTTCAGTCGGCCTTAAAGAACTCCCCCTGTACACCACTCAGACGCAGGGATCGACCTTGGAAATGTTGCTGTGTGGCGC
>AUXL01000319.1:0-12261 GCA_000482185.1 Angomonas desouzai | reverse complement strand
ATTATTATTATTATTATTAGGACTTCCGTAGTAATCCAACTGTGCCTCCTCCGCTAACCATTCCTCCAACATTACTTTAAACTGATTTCCATTATTATTGGAAGTGTCAAAAAATCGCTCCGCAATTTCGCCATTATTTTGATAAAAAAAGTGCACAAAAGCCCCCGCGACTCTCATCCCGTCCTCTTTGAGAGGGATCGACTTGACCGTGTTGAGGTGATTCGTCACACCGTTGAGTAACGGAGAGAGTAAAAAGGAAGGAAAGGGATTCTTTTCATCTTTGGCGGAAGGGGGTTGCTGACGGTAGTAGTAATAACAGATATACAAAACGGCCTGACAGACGGAGGCGTTCACGGCGGGGGTGTATCCCTCGAGGAAGGAAAGCGACGCCCATTGCTGTAGAATTGGTAGGAATATAAACTTTTCCATCTCCTTTCGACGAACAATGATATCATTTCCCTCCTCTTCTTCCCTCTTCTTTGAGTCAGAATAATACGTGCTCATAAAATCATCGAGGAGCTCTCGGTAGAGGAATCGGATTTCTAACCGAGTGAACGTTTCTTCCTGAAGAGGAAGTCGGTGAAAGAGGACAGTGGCGACTGAGTGCGCGAGGGGCCATTCTTCTTCGTCTTCATCTATTGCTTCTTCTTCTTCCCTTTGTAGTTTATTCCTTGTGATACCCTTTAAGAGGCGCAGGAATACCTTCTTGGTGGTCTGCTTCGCCTCCGGGCACTCCCTGACACAGAGAAAGATACAGTGAGAGAGGAAGTACTCCAAATACGGACTCGATAAAGAGGGGACGGCGGGATCTTTTCGCTTGGATTCCTTGTTTACGGTTTCCTCCTCCTTTTCCTCTTCTTCCTTCTGAGATGCCAACACCATCTGTTTCCGTCGGCGCTCTCGGGTGACGGAGAATATAGCAGGTCGGTCGGGGGAGAGACAGGAGGCGTGCCACACTCCTTGTAGGACCGCCTGGTAGAGCACCCGCATCGCCTCCTCCTTCGCCCCCTGATAATAGTCTTCTTCACTATCTTGACTGCTATGAAGTCTCCTTCGGTACTCGACGAGAAGGATGTGCTTTTGTTTCTTGTGCCGTACGACGTGATCATGAAAGGCCTTCCAAAGTGTGTTTAGTAATCCCCTTCGCAGACTCACCGATAGAAACACCCGACACAGATAAAACACACGTTCCATTTTTTTGTTCTTCTCCTCTTCCTCTCTCTCTTTTACACAAAGAGAGAAAAAGAAATAGGAGAGGGATTCGAAAAAGCTGTCCAGTACTTTACTCATGTAAAGAGAGGCGTTGAAGAGGACGGGGGAGTGCGAGGGACGGAGATTGCTCTGAGGGGATGTTAGTGAAGTCGTAGTAGAAGACTCGTTCTGTAGTTGAAATAAAAGACTGTTTAACTTTTCAGGAAAAGTGAGCACTTTTTTGACCGTTTCCTCTATGATCTTTTCTTCTATGAAGTTGTGTGTATTGATATTATTATTAGAATTGTTATTCGTTATCTGAAAATGTGATCCGTTAAAGAAAGAATCCCAAAAACACAGAAACACATTCTTGCCGTGCTCTTCCTCGCCTCTGTTGCTGTCCATTATGCTATAATAGAGACCAAGCGTCTCTTGCTCTAAGGTCTCCACAAACGTGGCGAGTACCGCGCCCTTGTTCTGTTTGTTACTCCGAATGCCTAAAGAGGAGGAAGAGGTGTTTCTGAGGTGGATGGCTTGCTCTAGCGCGTCCTTCTTTTCCTTCTCCAAGAAGTACATGGCGTCGGCGATGATCTGAAACAGAGAGGTCTCATGAGTGTCCTCCTTTTCTGTGATGGGTGAAGTGGGAGAGGGACCTTCTGTGCTTTCCATCGTTGGTGATGTGTGTGTGTGTGTGATTGTGCTTGAAAATAAAAATGGGTAGAGAGGAAAATTATTTTTGTTTTGTATTACAACGAAGTGAGTTCATCTTTTATTTCAGAAGAAAAGGAAACTACTTTTTTTTTTTTTTAATTTGTGAGATTATGATTATTTAAACGTTTTTATAGTATACAAGGAATGAAGAACAGTAAAAGATTGGATCCGTTCCCTTTTTTAATTCGTTTCGTTTATACGATCAAAATTGGCGTTCGCAATTTGATGCAAATTATACTCTATTCCCCCCTCACTAGAGCCATTAGTATTACCACTGCCACAGTTTCTGAGGAGTCCTATACAACACGTGGAGTGCAGTACTTGAATCACAAGTTGGTGTATCGGAGGGGAACTGCTCCCATTATTATTATTAGATTGATGCGCGCTCATTTTTTGTACCAAAATGAACCGATTCTGTGGAATACACTTTTTAATAATATTATCCATCACAAATAACTTTTTGGATTCCAAATTGGAGTTATTTTTGATTTGGAAAAAGACATTTAATTTGTGTAAATACACTTTCTTCTTTTCTTTTCCATTTTCTTCCTCTTCTATCGCAAAAGGAGAGGGAATGATGGCATCTAATCCAATTTCATTCCTATTCTTTATGGGCTCATTAGAAGTTTTTCCTTCTTCTTCTTGCAGTGTTGAAGTCGGTGGAAAATGATAGTTTAACAGTAAGACAATACCCCTCTCGATTTCACTCTCCGTCGGACAGCAGGTGAGCTCCACTGGGAAGAGACGGAAACAGTATTTGGAGAAGATGAGAGAGCGGAAGGGATTTTCTCTGTGCGATGGGGAAGAGAAGAGTGTGTCCACAAAGTGGGAGACAAGGGGATTGAGAAGAATACTATGAGGAGGGAATGTACCTTCTTCTTTATTATTATTATCATTGTTATCATTATCTTCTTCTTCCTTTCCCTCCTCGGTGAGATGCTTCAAGGGAGGGAGGGCGACGGGGGCGGTCTGAGAGGGATTCACAAATGGAATTTGAAAGAATAAATACCCTTTGGCGTTACAGTCTACTAGTCGGAAGAAATCATTACGATGTTGATAAGAGTTATTTCCCTTTTTGTGATCTCCATCTCCATCTTCTTCCTCTTCTCTCCCTCGCTTATTGCCACTGTTGGTGTGACCGTCCTGTTGGAGCTCTTGCGCTAGCAGAGACGAAAAGGAAACGGAGGGGGGCGCATTGTCTTCTTCCTTTTCATTATCATCGCCATCCTTCTTTTCCTCCTCCTCTCCTTCTTCTTCTTTCGTACTCCCTCCATTCAACGCCTTTTGCTCCTCCTTCGCCTTCTCTAACACCCTTTTCCAAAACTCCGTCTCCCTCCCATCCCTCTGATTCTCCATCTGTGCCACCACATTATCGAGCAGCTGTCGCATCTCCTTGAGGGCCCTCGGCTCCTGCATGGGGTTGATGGATACAGTGAAACCGGCGTAGTAATTCATCTTTACTTTATTACTACTATTACTATTAGTGTTGGTATCATCTCCCTCGGTGGGATCGGGGCGAGGGGTCGAGAATGGAATTCCGTGGGGACAGAGCTGACGGCCGCGTTGGTGCTGGCGGGAGTGGAAGCGCTGTTTGCCCGCACCGTTATGGCCACCGTACGGCTTTCCCATATTTTTTTTTTCTTTTAAGATTCTGCTTTTTCTTATTGCAATTTTACACAAAAGGAAGAAGGGAAAAGAGAAAGATAATGGGTAATGCGCTTTCTTTCACAGTTGGTATGAAGCTTTTTTTTTTTTTTTGAACTCAGAGGTGAATATACAGATTTGTTTTTTCGGGGGTGTTCGTAAAAAAAAAAAAGAATAGTTACGATAGTATAATTTGAAATGTTAACATCCATCCGTAATGAATGTTTCAATATAATATAACTCAATTACTATACAAAACCGTGCACATGACCTCTATTTCTATGTTATTCCTTCTTCTTGGTCTCTGTTGCCGTCTTTTCCTTATCATTACTACTCTTATTTTCAGTATTTTGATTATTCGTACTCTCCAACAAGGCCTTCTGCAGTTTCCGAATCCACTTGGCGTTCATCAGAGCGGCGTTGTAGATGGTGACACTCACATAGGCCAATAACAACAGTATCAGTGGAAACACAGAGAAGGACACATGCAGGGCGGGAAAGATGGCAATGTAGTAGTGCAAAAAGATAAACACAAAGTGCATAATACACTGAAAAAAGTTGAAGAGCAGCGTCGCCAAGAAGCGTCTCTTGATGTGATTGTTATTCCCCCATCGGTCCATGTTGGCGGGGTCGCTCTCCTCAAAGGCCTCGCGACCGCCAAAGAACTGAATGAGCTTATACGGTATGCCGTTCTTACCGCCCGGGGGCGCCTTCATCATCCAGGTGTAGGAGGTCTCACGGTAGACGGGGTCCTTACCGTGAAACAGCTCCAACAGAAGAGCGACCTTCTCTTCTTGCTTTTCCTTGCTGTTGGCGTTGAAGGGCTCGACGCGCTTTCCGCTTTCTTTCTTGATGGTGCGCTCTATTTCTTTTTCTTCCTCCATCGTCAGTACAATGCGTTTCTTTTTGTTATCTTTGTTATTCTTATTCTTCTCATTCGTATCAGCTTTTTCTTCTTCCTCCTCCTGGTTAACATCACTGCTAGACTCCTTTCGTTTCTTTGAATTCGGATCGACAAACTTCTTTACCTTTTTGATCGTCTTTCGCTGTCGCAAATACCGTCCACCTTCATTGACAATGTGGTACACCACTTGCCACGCCAAGAACATGATCAAATGGAGATAGAAGAGATTAATAAAGTTGATATTTGTTTTCAGTTCGTAGCACAATGTCCCTAGTCCACAGAGGGCCTCCAGATCATACTTTTTGGAGTACTTGGTGTACAAATTTAACAGTTTGAGCTGATCGTCTTTGGAAAGAGAGCGAAAGTGAAAGTCTTCGTACTGTGTAAAGTTAAAGTTCTGTAGTAACGTTTCCAACTGATTCTGATTCATCTCTTCCATATTATTGTGGTGTTTGGAAAAGAGCGTTTCCAAGATGAGCTTTGGAGCGCCGCGTAGTTTCTTTGGAATACGAGAGGACGAGGAGGGTGGAGAGGGGTCTCGCTGCTTTTGGCGTCGGATGGTCTGCAAGAATGGAAGTAGCTCCGTGCGGACCAGAGTGTACAGCCCTGGTACGAGGTACTCCAAATGTGGGATATCCACCGAGGTACCATTGCCGGTGTTTCGTTTCTGCTCCGACAGCTGCCAGACCGCACTCTGCACGAGCGCCTTGGGGTCCACCCGCTGCAGCTCCGCGCTCGCCCCTACAAACAACACATGTAGAGTAAGATCTGCACAATAGCGGGAAAGAGATGTAAGTAACAGCTAGTCATGCGGTCGGTGCTGTGAAACAACAGGGCGTTCTTCCACATGACAATCGCGCCGAGAATAGGGCCAAGAGAGCCGATGAAGAGCATAAAGAAGAAGAAAAAGGAGAGGACGACTTGGGTCTCACTGAGGGAGGTGATGCTGTAGTGAAGAGTGAGAAGGGTGACACGCTGGATGGGGTAGATACCGCTGGGGAGCTTGAGAAGGGGGAAGAGATACTCTCTAAAGTGGAAGAGAATGCTTTTATGTCTGGTGAGGGGGGAGAGGGCGCCGGTACCGAGGGAGGCGGCGCTGCTGTCTGCCGTGCGGAAAAGGGTTTCCCTCCAACCCGGCGGCACAGAAGAGGCCCACTCCACCATCGGGGTGTCTCCATACTGTACCTCCACCAGATGCAACAACAGAAACAGCACCAGACAGTTGTTGTGAAAGTAACAGTAATCCAACAAGAAGTAATGCATGCCGTTGAATCGGTAGGTGATGTATTTTTGCGTCATAAAGATGAGATATCCCAGAATGTAGGTCCATATAATAATATCTACCATGTGACAGGAGAAACGGGTTTGAAAACTGTTCTTGTTGTTGTAGTAATTATTAGGGTGGTCCGTGGTAATGGATTGATACGCTTTATAACTGGGGCGAAAGAGAGCGGCGACGAGGTCTTTTTCAATCTCGGTTTGATTACTACGCCCTGCACTCCGGCGGTGACTCCATTCCTGATAGTGACAGGTATGATTGTAGGTGGTACCCTCTCCAGTGTGATCGGTGTGGTTGCCACCATCCTCCGGTCGGCGAAGGAAGGGCTGTACCTCGAGACCTGCCGTATAGGGGCAGTTGGAGATGTCAAAGTACGCGGCGGCGATCAGACAGGTAAAAAAGAGAGTAAAGGTACAATTGACAAAGTACGTTCTAACGGGGAAACGTCTCTCCCTTTCCATTTTTTTTGTTTTGTGTGTTTTAAAGTTTTTGTGGATGACAGAAATATAAATGAATAAAATATGAATTGAACAGTAATAGTGCTTAATGCAAAAAGACACTATTCCAATAATATGAGAGCGAATAAATAAAAGGGAAGCAATTTGAGCGGTATACGCCTGTTTGGTAGGCAAAAATTGAGAAAAGATATAAAGTAAGCTTAAATAATGTGAGAAGGGGGGAAAGAGGGTGAGTGGATGAAATGCTAGAGTTGCATCTTAATAGATGAAACAAAAATATCAACTACAGTTGTGTACTTTCTTTTTTATATTTTTTTGTTTTTAACTCTATGTTTTGATCAACAAAAAAGAAAAAAAAAGTAAACTCTCTAAGATCTCTAACAGTTGTTATAGTATTCGTATTATTAGTAGTACAGCACACCATCTCCATTTAGTACTCGGAGTGGCGATGGCGGCGCGTCGGCTTTATCACCGCGATGGCCGTGATCACCACGAGCCCCGAGAACCCGCACCCACAACGCAGCTGCAGCTCCCCCTTCTCATCGGTCAGCCACATCTCACTGAGTAAATAAAGAAAGGAGAAGAGGGCGGTGGAGGCGGTGTAGGACTGTCGTCGGGGCATAAAGGCGGACACCAGGAGCGCCAAAAAAGCGGCGAGGACGAGGAGCTCGCGGGACTGGTAACAGAGAAGGGTGGCGACGGTGCGGAGAAGGTCGGCGGTGGTGGCCGCTCCCGTCAGCGCCTTGTGGGCGGTGTTGGCGTGCGACTGTAGGTGGAACAGGACGCGGGAGAGGAGGTCGACAAAAGGTGGCGCTCTGCCAGTCGGCGGGGGCGGTGGATTGATACGCCTCGGGGTCCAGCAGGGCGGTGAGGGGAGAGCGGCGGACCGCGTCCCCTCCTCGGAAGGAGAAGAAGGGCACGGCGACACAGAGAAGGAGGATCATGAAGCAGGTGGCGAGGCGGCGGAAGAGCATCCCACGCTGGCGGACCTCTACTTCGCGGTTGATCTCCTCCTCGTGCTCAATGAACCAGTCCTGAAAGGCCTCGGTGGCGAAGAGGGCGTCCAGCGCCTTGCGGGTCTCCTCCTTGGCCTGACGCTTGTACACCTGACGGCGGCGGTACTGCTCTAATATGGCCTGGAAGCGCAGATTGTAGGTCATGACGGTCTTGCTCTGGTCCTGCACCCCGGGGGTGAAGACGATGTGCCCTTCCTCAATGGCCTCCTCTAGGAAGGAACTCTCATCCTTCTTTTTGCGGCCGAACCAGCTCTTCTTGGCGGCAGGGGGGGCGGCGCTCGTCTCCTTCGCGTTGCCTACGGAGTACCGCACGGCGGTGCCCAACACCACGAAATCGCCGTCCTCCTTCGGTCCCGAGGGACTCTGCACCGAACCGCGGGGGATGTCCTCTTCCTCCTCCTCTATCTCTCGGAAGGAGACGCTGCGGCGGGCGCGACTGGGCCGGGACTCCTCCGGCGGGGAGAAGGGCGTGCGGAGCTGCGAGGAGGCGGTGGACGACGCACGCGGTGGGGTGGCAGGGGGGAGGGGCGCTCTCTCCTTGCGATGGGCCTTCACCCGCCGTCCTACAATAGCGATGAACTTCTTCATATTGGCGTAATGACCGCCACACCAGCAGCGCTGAAGAAAGGACTCTAGGAAAAAGAGATAGAAAATGGCGAGAAGGGGGCCGTAGGTGATGGCCCACAGAGCGGCCTTCTCATTGAAGAAGATCAAATTGATGATTTCTTGGGTGCTCATTTTCCCTTTTTTATTTTATTTGTTTTTTAATGTGTTTTAAATCTAATGTATTTGCTAGTGTTTGAACTTGTGTTCAAATCTAATATGAGGGTGAAATGGGAAAAAGGGGAGTGTATGAATTTTCGACACTGAGTTATGTTGTTGGAAAGAGAAACAGTATAAAGGAAAAAATAACATCAACAATTTTTTTTTTTTATCTTTTTGTAGAAGCGTTGTACACAAACATGCCCCCTTTCGTCCATTTCTTTTTGCGTTGGAGTACTCGAGGAGCTTGTGTAAAGCGCAAATATAGTAACAACAGTGTGGTGTATAAAAACAAAAAGAAAAATGGTGTATACGATGAGTATATATATTTTATACATTGTTTTCGTTACTGGTGGAATAGTCTACGGTATAGAAAAGAAGATCACACCAACACACCTAGATACATACATACATACAATTACAATAGTAGTTCTTCATCGACGGTGCGCACCAGTCGGTCATTGTACCCTAACGCGTGTAGACTGCGCTGCACGCTGGCCTGCATCACCGGAGGACCACAGATGGCAATGAGCATATCCTTTTTCCGGGGGCTGCAAGTACTTCTGCAGCGTCCCCTGCACCACGTACCCCACCCCGCCGATCCAGCCCTCCGGGGGGTTGTTCAACACAAAAGAAACCGAGAGCTTATCGGGGTTCTCCTCCATGTAGTTTTGTAGCTGTGCCTTGTAGGTCAACTCGCCCTCATCCTCGGCGGCGTAGATCAGACGAATAGACTCAATGTGGTCGACATAGGGCGACTGAGCGCGGCGCGAATGATCTGCAACATGGGAGCGACGCCAGATCCACCGGCCACCAACCCTAGCTTGCGGATGGGTGTCTTCTTATATAGTAGTTGCTTCTTGATGGGGTTGCGGTCCACCTGTAGGCCACCGCAGGCCTTCATCTCCACCGCATCGCCGGGGCGGAGGGAGCTGATCCACTCCTGCAGGTTGCCCTTGTCTCCTCGCGCGAGGATCGTGATGCGGCCCTTATCGTCGGGTAGGGTAATAGGACTGTAGTAGCCAATGAGTTGCTGACCATCCCAGTTTCCTCGAATGCCAATGAACTGGCCGACCTCGAGGCCGGACTGCTGCACCGCACCAGGGAGGTTGAAGCGGAGGACGCGGGAGCCGATACCGAACTGATCCCCCGCACGGACCTCGCTCACCACCACCGGGCTCCAACGATCCGACTTGAGTCCTTGCTTCTCTCGCTGAAGAATGGTGGCGGCGCGGTCACCGGCGATACGGCCAAAGACCACGCACTCCAACAGCGAGTTACCACCGAGACGGTTTTGGCCGTGCACCCCACCAGTGACCTCACCGGCGCCGAAGAGGCCGTAGATGGGTTTCTTGTCCTCGAACAACACCATATGCGTGTGGTTCATCAATATCTCCGCAGAGGGGGAGATGAGGCAACCGCCCATGGTGTAGTGAATAGAGGGGGTGACGTAGGCGACATAGAAAGGGCCCTTGGGACCCACCACGGAGGGGTACACCATCTTTCCCGTGAGCGGACAGGCACGCTTGGAGGTGGACAGCTCCTCATACTCCTCCAGGGTTCCTTTCAAGTTTTCCTCCGAGCACCGCATCAGCTTGGCGAGCTCCTCCACCGTCTCTACCCGGGTAAACACCCCCAGTTCCTTCCAGTAGTAGTGTAGGGCGTTGATACCAAAGAGCTTGGCAGCGTCCTCGCCGAGCACACAGTAGGCAAACTTACTTCCGCCAGAGTTGGGGTACTCATTCTCCTGCGCTAGGATGGCCTGGGAGACGACACTGCGCAAGTCGAGCTCATTGATGAAGCGGTCGCCGTCTTGGTTCAACAGAATACCACCAGAGCCACGGAGGGCCTCGGGTCCTAATATCTTGGTACGATTGGCGGGGTCGGTGGGCTTGATGAGTCCGGTAGGATGGAGCTGCACCTTGTCCATGTCCACCAGCGAGGCTCCAATCTTGTGCGCAATCTTCACACCGTCCCCGGTCGCGAATTCGCCGTTGGTGGTAGGGGTGCCGAAGAGGTGGGGGGCGTGTTCGCGTAGGAGTGAGTTGGGGGTGCGGTCGTTACTGAACCCACCGGTCGCCAGCACCACCGCGTCGGCGGTGAGGGTCATGATGGCTTGCTGTTCTTCTACTTCCTTCTGGTGGGCGGACTTGCGCTGAATGCGGGCCTTTTCCTGCGGGCTCTCCTCCTCGGTGGGGATCTTTTTGTAGCGGATGCCTTTGACGTAGACCTCCTTGGAGCCGTCGGCGAGGGGCTGCGACTCGGAGACAAAGTCCACCACCGACGTGTTGGTGAGAACGGTGATCTTATCCTTCAACTCCGTCGCGATGTGGCGCTGAAGAGTGGACATGATGGTGTAGCCGACGGGAACGGGTTTCCCATCCGGGGTATCAGGGACACGGTGGCAGCGCTTCCGACTGTGCCCGCCGAGTTGGTAAAGTGTCGTGAGGGGAATACCGAATTTGGTGAGCCACTCAATCGCCTCAGAGCTCTTCACTGAGAGGGTGCGGACCAGACCGGGGTCGCAGCGGCCGCCTTTACCGGAGAGATAGGTATCCCTCTCAAAGAACTTGCAGCTGTCCTCGACGCGACTCTCCGCCTGCGCGCGAGTACCCCAGCCGTTGATCCCAGAGGTGGCCTTGGCGCTGTTACCACCCAGCTTGGACTCTTTTTCTAGCAAGATGACCTGCGCCCCGCAGTTGGCGGCCTCAATGGCGGCGGCACAGCCGGCCAGACCACCCCCGATCACGATGACACGGGCGGGGAGGGCGCTGGCGATGCGGGCCTGACGGAGCACGTTACTCTCCTTAGCGATCTCATGCATGTGGGCTAGCTTCTCTCCCTGGCGGACATAGAGGGCGTAGTCGGTGACACGGTTGTAGTTGGAGCGGTAGGCCTCAAGCATGAAGCGGACACGCTCGGGGGTTTTCTTGACCAGCCCGGCGGTGGCGAAGGCATCGGCGTACATGCAGCTGTAGCAGCGGACCGATACCTGCGCGAGGTGGTCGTCGGTCGGCCGGAGGAGCGTGCGGTCCTGCCAGTCATAAATGGTATTGTAAAGGTTTGTGATGGGCTCCCCATCCTCGGAGTGGGTGTGGACGGCGATGAGATTCTCATAGTCGCCGCTGGTGCAGAGAGCTTCGTTGGTGAGCTGCACGACGCGTAAGAGGGAAACGTTCTGGGTGACTTCACTGATGACGCTGGGGAAGCGGGGGCGGGAGGGGCCATCCTCGTGGTGCTTCTTGAGGAGCTCCTCCACGGACGGGGGGCGCACGATGCCGACGGCCCACGGCTCCCCTTTGACATTGACGCCGTTCGCCTTGCAGTCCCCTCCCCACTCAAACAGACAGTTGACAATACCCTCTTCCTTCAGCCGCTTCACCACACAGTCGACGGTGTAGCCTTTATTGAGACCACCAAGATCGAGCTCGGCCTCCGCGAACGTTTTTTGAATCGTCCCCTCCTCCAGATTGATCTCAAAGCTCTTTGGAAACGAAAATTTAGCGGCGTCGTTTCGTGACACCTGAATCATTGGCGGGGCGGTGGCATTGCGGTCGTACTGCTTCATCTTTTCCTTGAGGGTGGTGGTCAGTCGCTTCACCGCGGGGTCGAAGCAGCTCCCGCTCGCCTTGTACACCTCCACCGCACACTGTAAGACCTCCTTCAACGGCTCTGACATGTGGTGCTTCTCGCCGGGTTTGAGCGCGTTCACCTTGGAGACCTCGCTATCGGGGTTGAAGTGGTTGAGATGGGTGTTGACCATGTCAAAGCACTCTTCTAGCACCTTCTTGGCCTTGGCGGTGACAGCAGCTTTATACTCCTCCACCCGCCGGAGCTGGTCGACTTCCTCGGCGTCGGCGGCATCCTCAGAGACGATGGGCTCCGCATCCATCACGAAGCTCAGCGTGTAGGGGACCGTGTGAATGAGGTCCTTGAGCTGCACTACCTGCTTGAGAGGGTTGAAGAGAATACCCCCCACACGGGGAGGGAAGTTGGAGGTGAGAAGACCGCGAGAGAGTCGGTCGCGCTCGAGGGCGGCCTGCTTGGGGTCCACCACCACCACAGAGGCACCGGTGTGGCCGTCTACTTCTGTAGACTGAAACCGCCGAGTGGTGTAGAGAGGGGCTACTGTGGTAGTGGGGCGGTGGGAGGCGGCCAACGCCGCGGCACTGACGATCCACCTTGAACGAAACATATATAGTAATATTTAAAAGGGAATCTGTTTTTCTTCTTTTGCTTTAGTACAGTTGTGAAATCGGTTAAAATTTATCTTTTGTTTTTTTCCCCCTTACTGTT
>AUXL01000318.1:0-12287 GCA_000482185.1 Angomonas desouzai | reverse complement strand
GGTTTTAGTGAGATTAAGGTGGTGGTTATAATGATGAAAAAGANGTTTACTATAGGGGAAGGGGTGGGTGGATAAGAGGAGAAAAAAAAACGATAGACACACTGTGAGAGGGATAGAAGAAAGAAAACCACTTTAAAAAATATGTCCCAATTTCGTAACCTGTTAGAGTAACGCATTTTAACGTAATCTTTTGATGTAAGAACTTAAGTTTTTTTTTTTTGGTTTCTTCGTTTGTTATTTTAATTCTCTGCCTGCTTCTAAAACATTTCTCGTCTCTTCAATTCTAGTTTCAGTGGCATAGAAACCAGCATCTATCTTTTTTTATTTTTTGTTGTTGTTGTTGGTGGGGTTTTTGATTTTTTTTTTTAGTTCACTGATATCAGAAAAGAAACATTCTTTTCCCCTCTTCCGCAGTGGTTGGAACTTAAAAGAACAGAGAGCGAAGGATGGCGGCGATAATGATAGCCAGCAGCACAAACACCACCGCAATACCGACGGCGGGGCTCTGCGTTCCCTGGAAGGAGGGCTTCAGTTTGCTGATGTCGTCGGGGTGTACCTCACCAATAGCGCGCTTCTGCAGCTCCTCGAAGGCGGAGTCGGAGTGGCCGATGGCCTTGAAGCCGTTCGAGGCGTCGCCGCCCGCCACGCTGTAGAGAGGGTCCGGCCCACCGGGGTGGTCGTCAGCGAATTTGGTGACATCGAACACCTTGTGGTCGACGATAAACCACAGGTCGCCGGGCTTGTTGTGCTTCTCGATTTCGGACAGTTTGTAATACTTGGTGGACATTTTTTTTAATGTATGACTTTGCTATTAACGTTATTCTTTTTTTTTTTTGTAGATGAATGACAAAAAAAAAAAAGAGAAGAGGAAGTATGACAACGAGTTTATTGACAGAGGAAATCGCTTCCCGTATAGATATCGACGCTTTACACACCTACCCACGCGGGTGCTTAAATATATATATATATATAGTTTCATTACACAGTTAATCGAGAAGATGACACTCATCTGTTATATATATATATTCCATTTAATTACTGTTTAGGGGTCCCCCGCCTCCCTCCCCTTTCGCTTCATTGGTTTTTACTCTTAATCAAGTTGATGATTGACTGGAAAGACACGAAACCGATGCGCTGAACGCGTTCCTTGGAGCGGGAGACATCCTCGCTGTAGCCGGGATAGGGCTTTGGTCTGGGAAGATTGGCCTCCGCGTGCAGGCGACACTCAATTTCGTATAGCGCGGGATTCATCCGTCCTGCCAGCACGTCTGCGGGCACCGGGTTGGCCACACCGAGCAACTTTTTTCTATGCTGTCTTCCCTCTTTTTGTTTCCTGTAAACTTTCATTTCTACTTTCGAGAGGTTGGCAGCGAGATCATTGATGCACTCTGTCATGCGGCGTTCCCGGATACTTTTCGGGCGCGACGAACTACTTTCATTTTCCGTTCTTTTTTTTTTTGGACAACTTTTGTTAGGTAGGAAATAATAATAATAATAATAATAATAATAATAATAATAAAAAAGAGGGAGAAGAAAAAGCTTGATGACAAGGGTATCGAACCAATTTTGAGCCTCCTCAAGCAAATAAAACATCGAAACTGACCGTCTTTTGTTTTTTCCCTTTTTTGTTTGTTTACGTTGTGGTACAATGAAATCACGTATTACATTTTTTTTTATATTTACATCACTGTCCGTCTACTTCTTTTGTATAATTTGCTGACAGTCAAGGAACCGAATGTGCTGCTGTGGGATGGGATCCGTTCCCATCTGTTTCTGTAGTTGTAGAAACCGCCGGAGAGTGCAGGTGGTTTTGATCACATACATATACTCCACATATTCCACCTCCAAACGCTTGTACCCCTCCAGGGGGTTCACCTCAATCTGCCAGGTGAGACTCCTCACCACAATACTGTTAAGCCATTGTGTGATGCTCAGCTTGTCGCTGCTGTCTTGACTCTCAAAGAGGATGCTGGCGCCCTCCCGTGTGACCTCTATGGTGATGGGGACCGCGCACCGGTCTGGACGGAGCTTTTCCACCTCGTCCTCGAGGTGACTCACCGATATACCGTCAATGCCTTTATTGTGGTGCGCAAAGAGAATGTTGATCTTGTTCGTGAAGGTGATTTCCGCCAGTGGGACATCTTCCAATATGTTGCGAAAGACGGAGAACATATCACTCTGTACCTTCAAGTTGCCCACGCCGAAAGTTAACTGAGCCGACACCTTTTGCGCCTCGCGGTCTCGCTTCAGCCGGTCCTTCATTTCACCAGTCGTGACGATATCGCGGATAGGAATGAGTTCGGCGGTGAAGGGAACTTCCCGGTCCAACTCATCCCGCAGAGCGCGGTACTCCTCCTGAGTGCAACAGTCTCTCATTTTGGTCACAAAGTAAGAGGCGAAGGACTTCCAATCCCGCTGATTCACCGCCGTTTCAATTCCACCAGAGAGGACTGCATATTTGGTGCTGGCTGACACCTGCGGCAGGTGACCTTCAAACGCCTTGGTGACAATGTGTGTGGCGATGAGTTTTTGCTGCGGCTTGTAAAGTACCTTTAAGGTGTTGCCGGTGCTGCTGGCGATGCAGGCCAGACCCCTTGAGAAGGGCGTGATGGGAGACAGATCGAACGCAATGACGCTTTGCAGGCCAACCGGAGGGGCTTGACGGCGCAGCGCGGCACGAATGACATCTTCCACACTTACAACGTGGTTGGCGTAGGGTTCAATGCGGCCACACTCGGTGGGGTAGAGGTAGCACGCCTCCTCCTGACCGGCTTGCGTCTTAAAGTTCGTCTCAAAGTCCTTTGTCGCCATCACGGACTGTCGGATTGTTTTGCTGATCAGCTGTACTTCATTTTCCCACTCCTTCACAAAAGTGTCGCGGGCAAATGTCTCACGTTGCTCTAGACCGGTTAAGGCGGCCTTGGCCTCGTTTTCCAACTGCCGCTGTTCGGCTTCTAATTCCTCCGGCTTCTTCTTTGCACCCCCCACGGGCGGTTTGGCGCCCTTCTTTTTCTTTTTGGCAGGGGTTAGATCTTGGATTTGGGTCTTTATATTGGCCATCAGATTTCTGTATTCCGTCCCGCATTGGTGCTCCACCCCGGCGCGGGCGGCACCCTCTTGAAGGGTGAGGTGCAGCAGCTGTAGGGGGAATATGGGGGGCTGGCTCAGATTCATGACCCCGCCGTATCCGGCGACAAAAATGAAACTAGACTTGTCGGTGTCTACTTGAGCGACAATCTTGACCAGGTTAGGGAGTGTGATGTCGTTAAGCTGCTCCACCACATATCCCTGCTTTTGGAGTGCGTCCACCAGCGGTTCCACGGGTACTTCGAGAGGAGGGACATCAGCGCACTTTGGCCGTGTGAGAGTGATAATGAGCGCGTACAGTTTCGACTTTGCTTGCACGGCGGGGTTCATCCGAAAGGTTCGAATCTCTTCGATTTTTCGCTCCCGTATTTGCTTTTCATTTCCTTTCTTGGCAGCCTCAATCTTGGCCATTTTCCCCTTCCAGTTTCTCTGAATAATAAGCGACGCCTTCTCTTTGGTACCGTCGTGCAATTTCTTGTTGAACAGCGCGATGGAGGCGGCTTCGTCGTAGGTCAATTTGGGGTATATATGATGAACAATGTGCAACGAAGAACCGTACTCCGAGTTGAGGAGGTTGTGATGCAGCACAGAGGCCAGAAAGTATGGTTTCCCGCTGTTCTGGAGGGATCGAATAATGTCCTCAGAAACGATGGACTGCGAGGAAGTGTTGAGCGGGCCGAGACGGGCGGTCGTGAAAGGGGTTAAGGTGTCGCACGCCAGCACCCCCTCCATCGCCTCCACCATTCGATTCAACATGAGCTCGCGGCGCCCCTGCGTGCCCTCTACCATGTAGGGAAAGTGCCATTTTAGCATGTTACAGTTATACGTGGAACCTTTCGGCAGGTCGGGGTTTTGTACGTTGAGAAGAGTGACGAAGCAGTCGCCTATGCGGAACACCATCATAAGATGACCGCGGGGCACGGAAGCCGCCAACACCTCATTCACAGCGTCCTCCAGTTGGGTGATGGACTCTAACGGTCGGTAGCACTTCTCGGGAATCGCGCGCCATGTTTTCCATTCCTTTCTGTGATCACTCACATGCTGTTCCACCACATCGAGGTCAAAATTTTCACCAGTGAAGACGTTGTGTAGCACCTCTGAGGAGACGCCCTTGTCATTGAAGGAACACCCAAACACGATCGCGGCGATGGACACTTTATTATTCTTGTAAATCACCACGTCCATCTTTGGAGCGTCTTCCTCCTCCTCCTTTACCTCTTGCGCGGGCATCCAAACCGTGTCGTTTTTCCGGACCACGTTGGTTTCCGCGTTGATTAACAAGCCATGGTTTCGGTGACCCGATTTGTCCTGCAAAACATACGCCCCGGGGCCCTCGTCCATGTGTAAAGTGACAAAACGGTATCCGCGGATGGAAACAAAGAAGCGACATATCTGTCCCTCAAAGCGTTGTTTTGTTTTCCAATTCCGGACATTATGGCCCCCCAAGCACACCCAGTTTTCGAAGGAGTCGAACCGCTGGGGCCCGTCTCGGGAGACGTACAGAAGGTCTTGGAAGACACCGTCGACTTTCACGGAGAATTTATTGGATTCACTGTCGATGCACCGCCACACCACGGTGTGCCACTGTCCATCCATGAGGCACTGCCTGTCATTACCGCGAAGGAGGGCGGAACAACAGGCACCGAAGGCGTCCACGATGTAAAAGGTGGTGTTGAGTTCGCTGTAGTGGACGCGCTCCTTTGTAAAGACGGGCTCCGCGTTGAGCACGATACCTATTTCCTGCATTTTGTACTTCTGATCCGTGACGCCCATAATGCTCATCATTTTCCCCGTAACATCGGTCCGAAATCGTATCTCCACCCGCCAGTTGTGCATGAGTTCGCCCCATATGGCCAGGGACCCCATGTTGGCGACCAAATTTCCGTCAAAGAAGGGCGAGCAGCTCGGCGACGACTCTTCGATTCGTTGGAGGTTCTGTAGGGTTTCGTGGTGGTCCTCGGGGACCGCTTTGGTAAGCTCTATCAGTTTGCCGTCTCGGACCAGAAGGGGCCATATTAACACCGGCTTACGGGTCTCCCCTAACGTCCAGAATCGGAGCTCCATAATGGTACCGCGGAATACGTAGACCGGAGAGTTACTTTCGTCGAGGAAGCCGCCAATGAAGAGACGGTGGGGCCATGGATTGAAGGCGATCGGGTGTTCCTGCTGCAGCACCTGGGGGGTGATTTCTCGGCCATCCACACGACACTCTAATTGACCCTCCTCCACACTTCGGACCTCAATCATCACATGGTGGAAGCGCTTCCCTTCGGTCAGTCCCGTTGCGTGAAGGGGGACCAGGACTTCTAGAACGCGGTTGGTGGAGTCTCGGCAGAAAATTCTGATACTTTCCTCCATTTCCTCGTACCAGTTGAGACTCACCTGGAACAGCTGACCGAGGTCTTCGCGTTGACCCTCCAGTATTTGAAAAATAATGCGCTTTCCCTCTCGTGCTTTGCAGTCAGTTCGAATCCAAAAGTCCACGGCGAAACTTCGTACCATGTCCTCGAATCTCGGAACACCAGGGAGAGACATGATGGAGGACTCTCCGTTAAATGCAAACATTCGCGTTGTCGGTCCCCAGCCGTTGTTGTTCAGTGTAACTTGATCGTCGTCGTTTGTGGAGTCCAAATTCGCCAGCACCCCGAGGGTGGATTTGCGTTTCTTTTGGTCAAAAGCAGTTGAGTGGCTGCGGGCACTTTTTTCCGCCGTAGCCGCGACCGTGGCTTTGCGCTGCGCGGGAGGTTCCTCCACATAGGAGGGTGGTGTCAGCGTCGAGCCGTATTGGATGGGGGGCTTCAAATCCTCGCCGTGCACAGAGGACAGCACTGTGTACCGCTCCTTCAGTGAGCTCGATTTTTGGTTTGGTATGTAGTCGTACTCTCTGCTCAGCTGCTTGATTTCGCTACGTAGCTTCTTCGAAAGGGGTAAACTTTTGGCCTTCATGTTGGCGTTGTCTGCGTGCACTTTTTTCAGCAGCTGTCGGGTCTCCTGTCCATCCCCCCCGTCGAGCTGCAGGAGGCGCTGCATTTGCTTTTCTTTGGCGATCTCGTCTGCCACAATTTGCATCGCGTACTCTGCGCTACTTTTCAACGCCTCTAGAAGCCCCAAAACGATTTGCTCGAGATATTGGTCGCATTTGACACCTCGGTTGATGAGAGTGACATTCTCGCGCCGGCTGACAAAGTGGCCAATGTTGGACAAAAGGGCCTGGAGGGCGTTGCCGTTGCTGTCACCGCCTTCCGTCAGTCCCTCAAAGGGTGTCACGAAAAATGAGGGCTGATTTGGAATTCCAAAATTCTGGAGCTGCTCCTCGACCATCTCGTTCGACGGGATTTGGCTCTCTGTACCATTGTAGAAAAGCGCAACATTGCTTTGTTGAACAGTAAAAGAGTATGGGTACTCCTTCTCAGCTTTTCGCTCCTCCCCAGGTTTTTCAGAGGCTAAAATTAATACCATGACTGCAATTCCTAAATCTATAGAGAAGAGGGGAAGAAAATAAATAAATAAATCAAGATAAAACAAAATTTATAGTGTCAGAGGTGCACTTTGGCAGCGGGTAAACAATGAAAAGTAAGCCAATATTACATGCGGTGTCAAAAAGGTTCGCTCTGTCACACACGACGGAGTCTACCCAGGGCCCTCTCATTTCGCCTTCGCTTTTTTCTTTTTTGGCGCCGCACCGCGCGATGCTACGATTTCCATGATTTGTTTGTATACATCCGTCTCGACTCTTTCGTCTATGGTCACGCTTGTCAAATTACTGCAGTTCTGCACAACTCTGAGGATTGCCTGTGCGCCATGGGGACCCACGGCGTTTAAGTCCATATTTATGGCGCGGATGGTGGGGCACTTTTCGATGCCCTCACACAAGGTTTCTACTCCCTCTGATCCTTCGCCAAAGCAGTTATCCGCCACATCGAACTCTTCTATTTTTGTGCTCACCGGCAGGGCGCGTCCGATCAGTGTTATTCCCTTGTCACCCAGCAAGTTCCCCATCAGAGAGAGACGACCGACATTGGAGCTCTTGAGGATCGAGGCAATTTCGTGTCCCCCGTCACCGTCAATCCCACAGTACTGAAGGGACAGGCTGCGGACAGAGGAATTCCAACGGAGCCCGTTGGCGAGGTGTCGTACACCATCATTGCCAAATTTGTTAAAATCAAGCACAAGCGTTTTCACCGTCGAATTTTCCGCCAGCAGCTTCTCGAGATGAGCACAGCCCTTGGCAGTGATGCCGCAGCACGGAAGTTCTAGCGATTCCACTCCAAACGGGTTCCTGTCCGGTGGTGGCTTGTAAGTTTTTACGAATTCAGTGAGGATAAGGACGCCCTCATCCTTGACATCACAGTTGAGAAGCATGATTTTCCGCAAGTAGGGGTAAAATGAGACGGCCGTAAAAATATTTTTGACGTCTACAAGAGAAAGCTTTCCAGTTACAAGGAGGGGTATTTGCGGGGTCCCAGTCTGCTCCACTTCCTTCACCCGGGTGATTTCCGTTTTTACCCGCTTCACAAACGGTTCAATGAAGGGACCCATGCTCGAGCACGCCTCTGACAGAGAGCGCAGGTCAGCGTCAACATGTAAGTCTAAGGCCACAGACGTTTGACCCGGGGGTGGCGCCGATTTCTTACTCATTTTGCAGACTAAAAAAAAAAAAAAAGAATAGAGTATTTTTTGCACACCCGATAAAATGGTAAAATAAAAAGTGCGTGACACACGGCAATAAAACAAAAAGCAAGTTAGCATTAACAGGTGGTTTTGTATGTACATATTTTAGAAGGGATAAAATTAGGTTGGCTCAGTTGGTCTCAAAAAGTGTTTGCTGAATCTCTAACAGTTGTACCGTATCTCCTTCGACTGTCAACGCAGCCAAAAGTTCGTCCGCAGTCGGAAGGTCCTGTTCGCCCAGACCTAAAGTTTCCTTGATTTCATCAAGGAGATTCGGAAGAAGTGAAACGCTCATTTTTCCGTTACCTGAGTCATAACCACTCATAACGGTATTGACGGCCTCTTGTTCTGTTATTTCCACAGCATCGTCGTGGATCGAATTATGATTGTTATTACTCCTCTCTGCTATGATCTTGTTATGGGAGGGCGGAACGTCCTCTGGGGTGCTGCCAACTGTCCCTTCCTTGTTGCCAAACGACTCTTCGCCAAAAGGAGCGTCCATGCCGCTAAGAACAGCAAAGAAATTGGCACTGTAGCGGTATATATCAGTGGGCTTGTCGCGAATAACCGCTTTCGTATACTGTTTCAAAATGGTGCCGAGTTCCGGAGGAACGTTGACCTGCTCCACGGAGTACATAGAGTTCATTTTTCTTTTATTTTTATTATTTTGTAAAATAGCTTCTAGGCTGCGTCAATATATTAGGAAACGGAAATAATAATAAAAATAATAGTAATAGAAAAAAGAAGAGAGATAGAAAAATTTTAAATATCGATTCTAGGGAGATACCCAAAAAGAAGGGCGGACGGGGGTGCTAGGTCCTTTGCAAAATGGAAAATAAATAAATAGGGCGTCCAAAGGAAAGGTAACAGTGTCGGCTTTTTTAATTTTTTATTATTATTATTAATCATTTCATTCACAACCTCATTACATTCTGTCCCAACTCTATTAATGAAGGTGCAGTAACGTTTTGAGATGAGTTTTTCAACCACCTGCATCTTTCGGCGCCTCATGTGCAATTTTTTTCCCTCTTCTTTTTCTTTTTTTGTGCCGAGTTGAACTACACTCGTTCATTTTCCTCCTCCTTGGTATTCCCCTTCGCACTGTCTCCTATTAGGGCTTCCGCTTTTGGATCGGTAACTGCGGCACTCTGCTTGAATTTATAAAGGGCATGCGAATACCACGCGCCTCCGGCCAATGCTATAAAACAGCCCGTCCCGTCCAGGACATACATTCTGTCCCCTAAAAATAGCACTCCTAAAACGATATTAAAAAACTTGACGAGATTATTGACTACAATAAATGTGGTGGCAGAGACCAGCTTTTGCAAACCAAAACCAGAGGTTGAGATAAGGAACCCGAGAAAGCACGTGAATGCGATCCAAAACCATCCAGCGAGGGACACATTTTGAAGTGTGCCACTAACTCTGCTCGCTTCTGTCCCAGTTATAAAAACGAACAGGTAGGGGAGGGCAAGTGCATTATTTAGAAAAGACATGGAGTACTTTGACATTGACGAGTATTCCGGATTTCGTGTCATGTGGTGTTTTAAAATAATACCATAGGACACCTGGGCCCCCAAGTTAAGAAAAATCCACAAAAAGCCAGTCCAGTTGAAATTGGCATTCTTGCATCCGTATAAATATGCCCCAAATAGAATTGTTCCCTCTGACAACATAATTTCCGCATTCACACGTTCTCCGAGCACAAAGAATTCTACCACGGTGGTAATAATGGAGCCAATATTTCGGAGAATAATCACTGTAGACACGTTGACGTAGAGGAAACTCTGTAGACTAGAAAACAGCATGAACGTGAAAAGAGTAGCGATGGGGATCCAGCCCTTCACACTACGTTCATGAATTCCCTTAACGTCGTGGCTACAGAAAATCAGAAGTAGTGCCAGCGTTCCTATGCTCTGAAGAAAAACAAGAGTACAGGGCAAAGGAAGCGCGAGGACAGCAAGTTTGTTTCCAAGCATCATACCGACTGACGACACTGAAAACAAACTTATTGCGTATATATAATCTTTGGCGGAGGTCATTTTTTTTTTTTCTTGAAGAAATGGGCTACAAATGAAAAAATAAGGGAATTTAGATATTTTTTAAATTTAAAGTTCAACATGTGTTGTGTCGAAGCCACACCGATTGGTATATTAACATTAATATGCTTTTTTTTTTTAATTTCCAAAAAGAGAAAAATCTTTATAAAATCTATTCTATTCTATAGTTGACGAATAAGCGTCATTTTGCCAGATTTGAGAGCACTTCATTCTGATCGTAAACAATCTGTTCCAGCCGTCGTTTTGTTTCCATGGCATCGTTGCACCGCTTTTTTTCTTCTTGCAGACGGGTTTCAAGATCCGCTATTTTATTTGTCAGCTTCTGTGCTTCACTCTCCGAGGACTTAAGCTTTTCCGAAAGTTCCGCTAAATTGGCGCTTTCACGTGTCCCCTGATCGCCTAACGCTGAGCTGAGAAAATCTTTTGTCAAAAGCCTCGCGTTGCTGTCCTCAAGTGAGGTGTTTTTTTCCCTTTCAACGGAGAGTGCGGCTTGAAAATTATTGAGATCACTTTCTAACAAATCACTCCGTCTGCGGAGCATAAAGCATTCGTTTTCCTTGATGATAACCTGCTTGCTTAGTTCGGCGAGATTTTGGTGGAGCTCCTCAATGGTGTGCTCTTTCGTATTTGCCGCCTGCACGATTTCGGCAATCTCGGATTCTCGCTTTTTGAGATTTAACTCGTTTTGAAGAATTTTGCGGTGCAGCTGGTCGTTGTCGTACTCGAATGACTGTAAATCTAAAATAAGCTGCTGCTCCCTTTGATGGAGTGAGGTAATTTGCTCCTGAAGGTATACAACAGTTTCTTCCTTCACGGAAAGGGCGGCCCGAAGATTGTCAATTTCCCGTTCCAGGTGGTGCTGATTTTCTAAAACGCTTGAATTTTCCTTGGCCGCATTTTGGTACGCAACGAGGAGTTCGTGCAATTCACTATCTTTGGCTTTGAGCGAAAAAGCAGTCTGTGACTCTCTAAGTAATAGACTTTGTACCTCAGCGCGTAGGTTCTCGTTTTCATTGGCAAGAGTGCTGAGTTGCTGATTGTTGTGATTTTTATTGGCAATCAACTGCTCAATATCTTTTTCATATTGTTTTATTTGGTTCTCCCAGCCGCTCCGTTCCCTTTCGACCTGTAGCGAACTCCCATGTGATTTTTGTAATAAATTCTCCAAGTTGGAAATATTAGACAAAAGTTCTCTCTCTTGCGCCGCCTGCTGACTGACCTTTTGCTGGAGGGAGCGAATTTGTACAGCCATTTTTTCCGCTTCTTCACTTTCAATTTTTCGCCGTTGAATTTCGTCTCCCATTTTTTTTTTAAGTCCATCCAGCATTTTTGCCTCATCTTGGTGAACGGCCTTGAGGTCATCTAGCGCGTTACGCAGGGCGTCACACTCTTGCGTTTTGAGCTGGAGGGTGCGGGAAAGATTTGCCATCGACTGAATTCCTGGATCATTTGAGGGCTCGCCGTCCACCTGAATCTCTTTATCTTCAACAGAACGGACGACATCGTCGTTGAGAGTGGTCTGTGTCGCGGTTTCCTCAAATACCTGTGCGGTGGTCATCGGCTCTGTTTCTGTTGAGACGTCCTTTCCGATTGTACTAGTCTTTTTCTCATTCTCAGTGATTTTTTTTTCCAGCGCTTTTTTTTCTGAGAGGAGGGTTTCTGCGGTATTTGTTAATTCCGTCAATTTTTCCTTGAGTTCGTTAACCACCGCGTCGTCGCGGGAGGAGTTTTCTTTCCGTTTTTTTGCCTTCCATTCTGTCTCTATTTTTCGGAGCTGTGCCTTTGCCTCATTTTTCTCTATGATTGCCACATTTTTTTCCGAATTTACGGCAGCCAGCTGTTTTTCCAAGGCGGAGCAGCGGTTTAGCATTTCTTGTTGATTTCTCTCATTTAACTTGCGGCGCATTTCCTCTAATTCGTTATTTTTTTTGCCAGGGCCTCTTCATAGCGTAATACAGAGTCGCTGGCTGCCTTGGCCGACTGTTCCCTCTTGCTCGCGAGAGCTGTTTCTAAGCGCTCTACTTCATTATGAAGAAATGAAATCTGCGAAAGCAAGTGGGAGGTATAAACGTCTGAGGCTTGCGCGGTGGAATACGCCTCCATTTTTAATAACTTGTGTATGAGGGAAAAAAGAAAAAGAAAGGGAAAGGGGAGTATTGGAGAGGGAGAAAAGAATAATTTTTGCGGGAAAAGATCCATGGGACCCTTTCCTTTCTTTCATTTGGGGGGTCGGCCTTTGGGGTCGGCTGACGAGGCCAGCGTCGCGCCGGTTTGGCTCCGTGGTGAGGGCCGCCGGCCCCCTTGGAATTGGCACTATCGCTCTTCCTATCCTTGAGGAGGGAGGGGGGCGCCGCCCCCTTTTGGCGCTCGCGGGAGGGGCGCTGTGGCGGGGCTTTTGTGCGCCTGGCTTTCCCCTGTCACCCCTGGCCCCCTCCCCGCGCTGGCATTTGGCCCCCGCGGAGGGGCGGG
>AUXL01000317.1:0-12308 GCA_000482185.1 Angomonas desouzai | reverse complement strand
GAGGTGTCAAGTCCGTGTGGCTCAATGGAAGAGCATCTGACTACGGATCAGAGGGTTGCAGGTTCGAATCCTGTCACGGATGACTTTTTTCCTCGCTGGAATTCTACCGGTTATTTGCTATTCCTGGCCTATTATGAGGATTTTTTTTTTTTTTTGTCCTTGGCCCACCTTGGGGGGTCTATTCCAGGGAAAGCATGTTTCGGCTACTGAAATATTTACTTTGAAAATGTAAGAGAGCGTGGAGGGAGAGAGGACCTTTCCAGCGGATATGCGAGAGAAAAAGATCGGAAAAGTGCCATTTGTCAACTGAAAACCTTTAAAATAATTACAATTTTAAGCAATTTCCATCACCACGACGAAAAAAATAAACAAGCACACCGCGGCGGAGGCCACACCGGTTGCTCCCGGTGGTGGGGCGGGGGAGTCGCCCACGGAGGCGTACACCAGCACGTACCCGTTTAGATCTTCCTTGTACACTGGGAGAACGAAGGGGTGCTCCTCGGCATGAAAGTCGGAGAGAGAGTGGAAGAACGGGTGGGACGTCGCTGCCCTCTCGGAGGGCTCGCACGAGTTCGTCGTTGCGGACGCGGGCGCGGTGGACGAGCTCACCGACATCAGGGATACTAGAGAAGAGGTCACCGCCGTCGGCGTCGAGGTAGCGCTTGTAAAGGGGGGCGAGACGGGCACCGTCGGGGGTGTCGCCGTGCGAGAGAAACGCTAGTAGAAGGCACCAACAGAGGACATAAAAGGAGGCTTTCATCGTAGGGAGGTCTCCCCTCTCTTGTTTGATTCTGTTTCTTTAACTTAATAGGAAAAGAATAAAGAAAGGGAGATGATTAATATAATTTCCACCAAAACAACAAGAAAAGAGATGCCACGCACAATGAAATTGTAATTTGAGGCAGAATCGAGTGAGAAAGCTTTTGATGTTTTGTTGGCACATACTCTCCGCTCCTCTCTCCCCTTTTTTACCTCCCCCCCATCGTTGCTCATGTCTGGTCGCAACCCTCGTGGGGTCCCGGGAAAGAATAAAAAGAAAAGGGGAAGAGAAATAATAATAATAGTAATAATAATAATAATAATAGTAGCAATGCGTTGGAGTCAATTGTTGAATAAGTAGTGGCGCACGTTGGCCTGAATGAAGGGCAGGTTGGCCACCTCCTCCCCCGCGGTCCCCCCCGCCAGGCCCACAAGGGTGAGGAGGGGCATGAGGTGCTCGCTGGCCCCTTTCGGCTGCGCCTCGGCGTACCCCGCCAACTGGTCTACCTTTTTCATCGCCGCGATGCGCTCCTCCCCTGTCCACTCGGGGTGCCGACAGAGCACCTCCGTGAGGGCATCGCCAAACGTGCGACCGGCGTCCTTGCGGTTGAGATAGCCAAAGTGGTGCATCGAGGATCCACTTCCTAGAAAGAAGACACCCCGCTCGCGGAAAGAGCGCAGCGCGGCCCCCATCTGCAGGTGGGCGCTCGGACTGTCCCCGGCGAGCACCGAGATGGGGATGACGGGGATATCGGCGGCGGGGAACATGGTGAGAAGGGGAATAAAGACCCCGTGGTCGAACCGTCTGGAGGGGTTCGCCGTGGCACTCATGCCCGCGTCCTGCAGCGCCTTCACCATCTCAGCGGAGAGAGAGGGGTTCCCCTTGGCGGGGTACTTTACCTGGTAGCCCTCCTCTGGGAAGCCGTAATAGTCGTACCACATCTGCGGCTGTGGGTCGGCGCCGATCTCGGGCTCGGTGGTGTTGTAGTGGGCGGAGACCACCGCGATGGCGGAGGGGGGCCCGTGCTTGGCGAGGATCTGCTTCACGTGCTCCTTCCACTTGGCCACCATGGGGGCGTGGCCGGGGTCACCCAGCAGCGGCATCGGACCGCCGCCGTGACAGATGAAGAGAGCGGGATAGAGGCTCATGCGGATCGTTTGGAGGAACTAGAGAGGGGGGGAGAGGAACGATTATTAAAAATAAAATAAAAAAAGGAAGAGAATAACATGTCTGAGGAAACACATTTTATTTCACTCTTTTTTCTTGTTTTTGTTGTTGTAGGGTGGTGACAAATTTGCATTCACAGATAAGAGGCGCGACGGCCGCCCATAGAGGCGGAGGCGGTCCGCCGGGAGGGACCAGACTTGTATGGCCGTGCATTCGCGTCGGCGCGGGGGAGCAGGACGGAGGGAGAGCCCTCGGCGACACTACCGCTGCGGCGGGGTGGCAGTCCGCACGGTGTATTCACCGCCTGCGGGGCGCTGTGCTGCCGGGAGGGCGGCCGTGGTCGGAGATAGCGCTCTTTATGAGAGGGGATGTTCTCGTCAGAGGGGCGGCGGGCCTCGGGCTCCGGCACCGGGGGCTCCCTCCCCTCGCAGAGGTCCTCCAGGTAGTGTAACAGCATCTCCGCGCTCGGCGGCTGACGGGCCCACTGCCGGCAAAACACCTTAATCCGCTCCAGCGTACGTGCCTGCTGTCGGTTGGTGTGGGTCTGCTCGCGGAGCTTGGCCTGGAGTTCGTTAATTTGCTCATTCACTTCGGGGAGCAAATCCGAGTCTTTTTTGAGCTCAGAGAACTGCATGAGAACTTTGTAGTGTTTGAGTTCCGCGTCCCTCGCGGCGTTTTCCTTTTCCCACTTCAGCTCTCGTGCGCCGTAGGCCTCCTGTAGGGCGTCGTGCTCCTTTTCTAACGTGACGAAACTCTTTCTCAACTTTTCCAACTCTTTTTCCAGTCGTGCCGTCTTGTGCCTCTCCGCTTCTAGTTCTTTACTAGTAATGGCACCCTCTGTCTCCTCTTTTTTTGCGGGAGGAGAGGAGGGAACGATGACGAGCGGCTTCACAGGGGACAGGCTGGCATCCACAAACAGTCGTTTTCCCTCTTTCTTTTTTACATTTTGCCCCTTTTCTTTCGGGGTGGTGGGATCTAGATGAATGTGAATCGATACCTTTCTAGAGGGGTCGACTTTGGCTTCTGGGACAGGGATGGACTTTGGCAGTGGAAGAGAGGTCGATGGTGTATTAGCAGCAGAAGAAAAGAGGTGCTTCTCTCTTGACACCCTTTCCAGCAAAGTTTCTAACGACGCCACCTTTCGCTGTTGGGTCTCGATCAGATCGACATATGATTTTAGTCGGTGGATGGGAGAATCACTGTGTTCCTCACTTTCAACCTTCTCTTCCGTTCCGTTGGTATAGGGATCTAGGGGGGCGGAGGAGGCGGGTCCCTCAGCAAAATCTATTGGGGATTCTATAGTAGTCATGGGTGTAGGGGGGGAATCTATAAAAATATGTATTTATTTATTTTGTTATTAATTTCTAGAGAGAGAGAAAAGAAAGGGAGAGGTAAATAAGTCATATCTTTGCTCGAGGGAAAACGAAAAATGTGACGCAACAGATGACGCCGACTTTACGGAAGAAAATTAAAATAGAATAAAGAGTTCGAATTATTCCCTGTTACCAAGGAAATGAAGAAATAATAGTGGCATTGTTTTTTAGTTTAATTTTTTCCAATAACGCGAGAAACAAAAAAGAGGGAACCAAACCTTTCTGAAGATAGAAAAAAAAGAAGTCCATTCCTTTTTTTTTTGTTTTTCCCAATTAATTATATCCTTACTTGGAAAGGGAGGCAATGTCAATGACGAAGCGGTACTTGACGTCGTTCTTCAGCATGCGCTCGTAGGCCTCGTTGATCTGGTCAATGTTGATGAGCTCAATATCCGAGGTGATGCCGTGACTGGCGCAGAAGTCGAGCATTTCCTGCGTCTCGGGGATACCACCAATGTTGGAGCCCGTGAGGGAGCGGCGCTGGCCGACGAGACGGTTGGGGGGGAAGGCGGGGTTGGGCTCCTCGGGGAGACCGACGAGGACGTGAGCGCCGTCAAAGTCGAGCGTTTCGAGGTAGGGGGTGAGGTCGTGGGGGACGCCGACGGTGTCGATGATCACATTGAACGTGCGGGCAACGGCCTTCATTTGATCGGCGTCCTTGGAAATGACGACGTGCTTCGCGCCGAGGCGTTTGGCGTCCTCCACCTTGGAGGTGGAAGTGGTGAAGACGGTCACCTCCGCCCCCATCGCGTTGGCAATCTTCACCGCCATGTGTCCCAGGCCACCGAGGCCGACCACCCCCACCTTGGAGCCCTCCTTCACCCCCCAGTGCTTGAGGGGAGAATAGGTGGTGATGCCGGCGCAGAGAAGAGGGGCGGTGGAGGCGAGGTCGAGGCCGTCGGGGATGCGGAGCACGAATTCCTCGCGGACCACAATCAGCTCCGAGTACCCGCCAAGGGTGATGGGACCGGTGCCGTCGGTGCACTTGCCGTTGTAGGTGCCCACCCGCTTGACGACGCAGTAGGGCTCGAGACCACGCTTGCACTCCCGGCACTCGCGGCAGGAGTCCACCAGACAGCCAACGCCGACAATGTCTCCCACTTTGTACTTGGTCACCTTGTCTCCGACAGCGGTGACGTGGCCGACGATCTCGTGACCGGGGACGAGAGGGAAGGTGGAGTTCTTCCAGTCGTCGCGGACGACGTGGAGGTCGCTGTGGCAGACGCCGCAGTAGGCAATCTTGATGGAGACATCCCCGGGGCCGACGTCGCGGCGTTGGAACTGATAGGGCTCCAAGGGCTTCTTGGCCTCCAGGGCACCCCAGCTCTTTACTTCAGTAGGCATGAGTTAGAGAATGGATTGATAATGTAGAAAACTTATAATAATAATAAGAAAAAAAGAGGTAAAAGAAGAAAGAATTGAAAAGCACAGTAGTGGAAGAGAAGAGAAAGTGATAGATTCATTTCAATCGCAATAAATGTCCCCATTCAATGTTTTATTTTTAAATATATATGTGTGTGTGGGTGAGTGCACGTGCTTGGGTATTCACTCCTTTCCTTTTTTACTTGCATTAAATATTATTACACTGTCTCTAAGACCTATCCGAAAAAATCCTTCAGTTTTTATTGCGGGGCGGCCGCCGGCTCGGAGCTGTCCGCCTCCCCCTCCGGTGCCTCCGCCACCGGCACATCTGGAATCACACCGCGGTCCTTTAACAGCTTCTCTACAAACTCGGCGGGGTTGGGCGCGTCGTAGTACGGGTAGGCCTTGAGGCGGTAGCTGAGAGGGTCCACCGGGACCTCAGTGCCGATGCTGGGCGGCGGGGGGACGAATCTGGTGGAAGGGTATGGGCTCCCCCTCCATCAGGTGCCATCCGGGGACGTCGGCGTCGGCGATCTCGACCGGTCGGAGAGAGGTCTCGCCGTGGAAGGTGACGTAGCCGTACGCCTTGCCCTTCATCCCCCCCTCTCTCTCCAGCTCCACCGCCGTCAGCGTAATGTACTTCTCATAGGTGCCCTCCTGCCACTCCTTGCGGTAGAGACGGAGGCCGCGGGCGTTATAAGGGACGGAGGTGGCTAGCTGGAAGATGTTTTTGCCAGTGGAGACGTTGAAGTCAAACTGGGCGACGGCGGCCTTGAGGGCGTCAAGGGGGTCCACCTGCGCCGCGCGCTCCACATGATCGAGCTCGACCAGCTGCTGCCCGTCGAGTATCACCTTCTCCCTCACCTGCAGTACCATCCCCGGTACGTGCTCCCTCGACGCCGTCCATGGCATCCGCTTACGGTGGGCCCCGGGGTGGTTCTTGCTGCCTTTACTGCCGTACGTCATGGAGCTACCGGCATTGAGGGAGTCCCGCATGGCTTTACGAAGGGTGAAGCGAAACATTTGTGATTTACTTTTTTTTTTTTTTACTTAATTCCCTTTTTTAGGGTTTCCTACGGCTACTGCCACTATAGGTGAACTACTTCGGTGACAAATGAGAGATAAGTAAAGAGAAAAGAGGAAAAGAAAAATAATATCATTTTTCTAGATAATAGTAAAACATAAAGAAGCGCCGAATAAAACTAATAGTTTTTTTTTTTTGTCCTGAATCTACGGTACAAATAGTAAATGATACATAGGAATGCGCTAAATAGCAAAGAAAGAGTAGCGCAAAGAGTAAAAAAAAAGTTGAGCAAAACCAAATTCATGTGGACTTCTTCATCTAACTGAGTCCCTCGTCCGTCTCCACCCGCGAGGGAGGGGCAGTGGTCACCTCGCCCTCCACCACGAACTGCACCAGCGTGATAATATCACAGTCGGGGTAGAGCAGACGAATGCGTTTGCATCCTTTCCGGTTGAGCACCGTCTCCCCACTGTCGCCCTCTTTGGGGACAGGGTACAGCTTCTCGCTCGCGAACAAGGCGGCGGCAATGATGCCCCCACGCTCCGAGATACAGTCAAATATGGCCTCCGCGGTGCCGCCACTGCTGAGCATGTCATCCACAAACAGACACACATCTCCCTCGGTAATCCCGTTCAGTGCGAGCTGACTCTCTCCACCGCTGAAGCCAATGTTGGTGACGTGTGAACGGACGCTGGCGCGGCGGTCCCCTACGACAGGGGAGGCAGCGCTGCCGTTGGAGGAGAGCAGCCAGTGGGCGATGACGTACGGTTTTTGCAGACGAAGGGCTAGCGCGTGGAGGAGCGGTGCCCCCCCTCGGTCCCCCTCCGAGACTAACACATTGCAGGAGGGCGGCGCCGTCTCCCCTTCGCCCTTTCCCTTTGGGTTCAAGTAGTCATACACGCAGAGGTCGGCCATGGCCTCCACCACGGCGGGGTCTAGCGCGGGGATGAAGTCGGTGAAGGAGAAGTAGCAATAGGGGTAGTCCACCTCCTTGTTGTGGATAATGGGAATACCAATAAAGACCGGTGTGATGAGGTCCAGGCGCTGTTGCACTTCTTCCTCGGTGAGCCGACGGAGGGCCTCCGCGGCCTCTGGGAGCGTGGAGGAGGGCTCTTTAGGGACGGGCAGAACAGTCGTGACGGCGGAAAGCTCCTCCGCCGACAGTGTGTGCCGGGCGCTAGGAAGGGCGTGGTAGTCGGCCTCTCGGCAGTGCACCTCGACGAACGAGACGAGCGGGATTTGCCGCCGCTCCAGCTCCTCCCGCGCCTCGCTCACCCCGCCGCCGTCGTGATCATCTCCATCGCGGCGTACACCCCCACCACCCGGCGGGTCTGGTCGGCCTCCTGAAGGGCCTCGATCATCTGCACTATGGACTCCCCGCCGTAGACACGGTCGGCGACGATCACCACCGCCGCCCCCTCCGGTACACCGTTCAAGAAGAGCTGCCCCTGCCCACCGACGCCGATGCACTCGCCCACCTCCAGCTCGCCGACGGAGCCCGGGGGGTACCAGTCGGAGAGGGAGTAGGAGACGTGAAGGAGCTGAGCGGCACTGTGGCACAGCGCCCCCGCCCCCCGTACTCCCATCGAACACAGAAATATGTCTCTTGTGTCGAGGCCGGAGGCGGCGAGGTCCTTGTGGACTTGGGCGACGAGAAGGTGCGCGGCCATTTCAACGTAATTGGGGTGTAAAGGAGAGACAAAAGTCGGTAAAGGCGTTTTGGAAAAAGACTTGTTCTTGTTCTTTGCCGGTGGCAGCGTCGGTGACGGACTTTCGCTTGATGGTGTGGTGCTGGGCGACGTCCACTAGGCCGTCAAGACACTGTGCTAGCGTTAAAGACATTTTTCGTTTTTTTGTTTTTTGGTAAAAAAAAAAAAAGCGATAAAAAGCTATACTATATAGAATGTCTATAAAGAGACTTTGAATAAGATTAAAGTAGGGAAATGAATTGAAGAATCAACAAAGTCAACAATACAATAGAAACAGCACTTAACATTTTTTTTTTAGTTTTGTACTTTTATTGACAGTGATGAAGAGGCAACCAACACAGAAAAGAAAACATATAATGGCGCAAAGTATCTAAAAAAAAAAAACGAAAAGGACTCCTTACATTTCTTCATTAATCTTTTTTTTCTTTATCGTATTTTCGTTTTATAGTTCGTTATATATTATTGCAAAGACGCTAGTTGACTAATGTACTTCTCCGGCAAAAGGATGGAGGTACCGCCGATGATGACCTCTCGATTCATTTTCTTACTCACCTCATACACAGAGCGCATTTCTCCGTAGGTGATACCGCCCAGCACAAAAATGACAATCTTCTGCGCACTGTGCAGTTCGACGGTGCCCTCGTGGCCGAGGTCGAGGGTGAGGCCGCCTTTGCCGCCGCGTCTGCTATCGTAGGTGGGGGCGGCGGCGGCACCACCAGCGTCCGGGGCCCCCCGTCGGCCGAGGAGCCCAGCGCGGAGGGAGGCACGAGAGTTCCCACCAGGGGCCGCGGCCTGACTGACCGCCGCGTTCACGGTCGGGAAGTCGGAGTTACTCAGTTGATTTTGAACCACCGCCTCCGCGATGAGCTGGCACTGATTCTTGAAAGGGTCGTCGGTGGCGGCGGGGGCGTCGGGGCCGGTCTTGCTCGCGTTAGGGCCGGAGGTGGTGGAGCCGGACCCCCCGGGGTCCCCCCGCAGAAGCTTGGAGCGCAGCGTGCGCTTGGGGGCCTCGGTGGCGGAGCCGGAGGGGGTGCCCTCCTTGGAGTTGGCGAAGTCTTGCTTCAGACGGCCGGACCGGTTGTTGAGAAGACTGACACCGACGAATCGGCTGTTCTCGATGGCAAAACCACTTTCCTGGATGAGAGACAGCTTCTTGGCTTCCGTCAGCTCCCGCGACTCGTTGGAGGCGACGAAGAGCAACAAGAGGCGCAGGCGGACATTAGGGGGAAAAGAGGTGTCGGTGACGGTGCGCTTGACCGTTTCAAACAGCTCCTTAAAGCTCTTTCGAGGCACCGCCATGTCCTGTTCTATCTCACAAATGGTACTGAGTTTCATTCTAGAGTAATTCTCCATGATGGCACTGCAGATATCGACATGCATCGACAGCTTGGCCTTCTTTTCTTGGAACTCGGGGAGGGCGCGCACGGCACTACCGACCGCCTTGAGGCTCATCTCTCCCTTATCCATCCCGTTGGCCAGCGCGGGGTTCTCCTCGATCAACCGCTTTAATAACGCGGGGAACTCGGAGAGGCATTTCATGAGATAGGCGTGGCGGTATTGACACCAATAAGGGTCCTGCTCGTCGACCGGCTGCACGACAGTCTCCTTGACACCAGAGGCCGCCGTCACCTGTTGTTCATAATACAACCCATCCTTGAAGGGGATCAGATCCTGCACCAGGCACTGATAGTAACGCTGGTGGACGAGGGGCTCGACGGCGTCGTAGGAGCGATCGACAATGATAAAAATGGGACTATCCGGGCGGTCTTGATTGACCTTAGAGTCGGGGAAGCTTCTCGCATTGTTGGCGAGCTCCTCGCAGAGATTTCGCGCGACGGCGAGGGCGAGGCGACTAGAGCCTTGATACCGCACCGTGGGCTTCCCTTGCGCCAGGGCGTTCACCACCGACACTAGCCGCCGGCCCACCTGCCCTAGTATATTCTCTCTCCCACCCGAGAGGGCGATTTCTACTGGGAAGAGTTTATTTAAGTCTCCCACCATCCCAAAGTGAAAGCACAACCGCTCCGGCGCGGCAAAGTCGACGAGCAGATCACGGCAGGTCATCACTTTTTCCGCGAACTTTCGATCGCTAGCGATTTGGTTAATAATCGGGTCAGGCGCGGTGGCGGTGAAAAAGATATTGCAGCTCTCGTACATGGGCAGCTTCCGCCAGTCCTGCATCACCCGGTCGACCGACTCCCTATCCGGCTGCAGAAAGTACAGCGCGGGGGAGCTGATGACGGGCTGCCGCAGCATATAGAGGTCCTCGACCAGTGTCACCCCCAGCGCCATCAGTTCATGAATACGAAAGCAGCTGCTGATGATTTCTGCCCCTACTTTATCACAGACCAATATCTTAAACTGACCTGGTACGGCCTCGATCATGTCCTGAATAATGCGATCCTTCATGCCGCCTAGCATACCGCCAGAGACTAGATTCTTCTTGGGGGGTCCACCGGCGGTGGTGGCGGGGGCGTCGGTGTTCAACGTATTACGCAACATTTATATTTTGGTATTATAGTATTATTTCTAAATCGATAATTAAGGGCTCCGCTGCTCCCTTCTGTCTACGCTACTAGAGGGAAAACAATAAGAGAAAGAAATTTGTTAGCACTAAATTGTATTACACATTTAAAAGAGAATGTTTTTATACAAGTATCACAATAATAATAAAAAACAAATAAATACGACGCCACAAAACTAAAAGTATATTTTTAAAACGGAAAACTTGTGTTGTAATGTTTTGAATATTATTTTTATTCTCCGTGACGATAAATGTTTTTTTTTAAAAAAAAAACGAAAAAGGGGACATTTTTTATAACAAATACGCTATCATAAGAAAAGTAAACAAAAAAAAAAAGTTCGAAAGAAAGTAAATGTTTTGTTTCTTTTATTGTTATTATCATTATCACCATTACGCCTTCTTCTTCAGCTGAGGGGTATTACGCTCAATTAGACTCTTATCCACCAACTTTCGGTCCAGTGTACCGAACTGCACGGAGCGCTTGCCATGCGCACTGCCGATACGACTGGCGATGAACCGCTCACACACACTTTCCTCGCCTTTGCTGTGGTGAAGGGCGGAGGCCTGCAGTAGGATGCCCAGTCGCTCCACCAGCACCCGACCCTCGCACTGCGCGTCCTCCGGCGCGGTGCGCTGGATCGTCTGTAAGAGGTCGTTGAGCTCCGCCGTGAGGAGAGGGTGACCGCAGGACTGGATATCCGCGGCGACGGCGTGGAGGCTCTTGGTGTTGCGTGCTAGCGCGCGGAATACATCCATCACAATGACGTTTCCACTCCCCTCCCAAATCGCGTTCAGCGGGGACTGGCGGAAGTACCGCGCGAGAGGAAAGTCCTCGAGATAGCCGTTCCCTCCCATGCATTCCATACACTCGTAAGTAAAGGCGGGGTTGCGCTTCGTGATGATGTACTTGCCGACCGCCACCGCCAGCCGTTGATAGTCCGCGCTCAACGGACTGCCCTGATCAAAGCTGCTAGCGACGCGCATCGAGAGCGCCAGATTCGCCTCGGATTCTAGCACTAAATCGGTAAGGACATTTTGCATGAGCGGTTTGTCGACGAGGGCGCCGCCAAACGCGCTGCGGTGAGAGCAGTGATGGATGGCATGCATCAGCGCCGTCTGCATCGACCCTGCGCTCCCAATCATGCACGTCAGCCTGGTTTGATTCACCATCTTGATAATGGTCTTGACGCCCTCCCCGGGTTTACCGACGAGGTACCCCACGGCGTCGTGGTACTCCACCTCACTGCTCGCATTCGACTTGTCTCCCATTTTATTCTTAAGACGCTGAAAGCGGAGCCCCACATTACGCTCCCCCGGTGCGGTCCATCGGGGAATCAAGAAGCAGGACAGCTCCTCCTCGCCGGTGTAGGCGAGTGTCAGAAAGCTGTCGGACATGGGGGCGGAGGTGAACCACTTGTGGCCGGTGATGCGGTAGGCGGCGCCGGATTGGGTCTCGGAGGGATTCAGCGGAATGCCAAAGGTGGTGTTCTGTCGGACGTCCGACCCGCCTTGTTTCTCCGTCATCGACATCCCACACGTCGCGGCGGTCTTGAGAGAGATATGCACGTCGCGTTCGTCGTAATCCGCGGCGGTCATCTTTTCAATAAATGGTTGAAAGAAACTACCGCCGGACTGGAGAGAGGGGACGCAGGCGGCGGTCATGGTGATGGGGCAGCCGGTGCCCTGCTCGAGCGTGTTGAGCACACCGAACAGCGCGGTGCTGGCGACGTGACCGTGCGCCTTGTCGGTCGACGGCACCGCGGCAATCCCTGTCTTCAAGAATAGCTTCATCAGGCGGTGGTAGGGCTCGATAAAGGTCGCCTGATCCACCCGACGGCCCTGACGGTCAAACGGCGTGAAAACGGGTTCATATTTGTTGGCAAGGTGCGCCTGTTGCTGCCAGTACGCGCTCCCACAGTCCTCCCCCAGCTGCGAGAGGACAGCGGTGTAGGAGGCGGCGCCGTAGTGCTCGACGCACTCCTTCAGTCGCGGCATGCTATCATAAGTGTTGAAGTCCTCAAGGAAGGGGACTTGGTTGATGACTTCATGGGTAATGACGGAGGAGGGCGGTCGGCTGGCGAAGGCGGTGGGGAAGCCGTACTTGAGGATAGAGGCACGCAGCATAGGAGTGTACTATTTATAGTAAAAGAAAAGAGAAAGTTCTAGTGAGGCGGGAAGGGGGAAAGAGAAGAAAGAAAGTTAAAAATAGTAATAATAATATCCATACAAAGAATGTGCACTTTTCAGGTATGTATACAAAAAGAACTTAATGTAATATATTGCTTTATATATATTTTTATTTTTATAAAATAATACATCGGTTTTATATATATTTTAAAGAGTTACCAGCAAGCAAAAAAGAGACAGAAAAGGAGAAAAATGCCAAAAT
>AUXL01000316.1:0-12349 GCA_000482185.1 Angomonas desouzai | reverse complement strand
CGGGTAGGCCGCTTTTTTTTGGGTCGTCCCTCTTCTTTTTTGCAAAACTTTGGGTTGTTCGGTTTGGGGGCTCCCGTTTTCGCTGCCGGGTTGGCGTCGGTCTCTCCTTTTTTTGTGCACCCCCGGGGTTTCGGTGTCTGGGGTCTTTTCTTGGGCCCCCCTGCCGCGGTTGCGTGGTGCACGACCGCGGCTGGCGCGGGCGCCAAAACCGTCTCGTTTTATTTTTCACCTTTTTCTTGGTAGATTTTTTTTTTTTTTTCGGGGGTCGGCTGTCACAACCCCCTTCCCCGACCAGGAGAAAGCCAAAGAAATATTTTTGAAAGGGGAAGTTTTTCCTACGGATGTTGTGCCTTCACTTTTGGGGGTTTTATTCCATTCTATTTCTTTCTTTTTGTTTGGCGCAAAATCGCCCACACGGTAAGTTCCCGAAGTGGCATTATTCGGTCTTTTGCTTCGAGAAGTGGGTCGGGGTTTTCCGGTTTTCTTTGGGGCCCGGCTTATCCCCCGACCGGGATTGCGGCGGGGCTGCGCGTTGGCTGGCCGGTCTCGCGGGCTGTTTCACCGTTTCCCCTTAAAGTTGTGCTGTTTCGGGGTGTGGGGGGCTTTGTTGTCCCCCGGGGGATGCCGGCCGGGGGGCCGCCGGGCCTCCCTCCTTCTAATTTAATATCCTACTTTGGCCCGCGAGGGGTGGCGTCGGCTTGAATTTTTATTTTCCTTTGTGCCCGCGGGGCGAGGGTGGGTGGGTAGCGGCCACCCCAAAGCCGGGGAAACTTGTGTGCTTCTCTAGCCTCCTCCATATTTCGCTTTTTCCCTTTTCCTTCTTTTCGTTTGTAGTTTAGCTTTCCCCGTAGTTTGTGAAAATGGCTGTCAGCAAAAAGTTAATAAGGACGGTGGTTCTCATCGTGCTCTTGTTTTCGTCTGCCCTCGTTCTTTTCTCCCCAGGTACGTTTGACATGGGGGAGGCTATCCCCGTTTCGGTGTCGCTTCGTTCCTCCGTTGAACGTTCTTTGGGTGAGTGGGCTCTAGATAATTCCTCCGGGAGTACGATTTTTCAAAGTAACAGCCCCCACGTCATTGAAAAATACAACTCTTCCATTCCAGCTTGCGGGGAAGAAAAAAATTTATCGAAGTGCTTCGTTTGGAATCAGACGGAAAGGTCTGTATCTTTGGCGTCCTTTGCCCTCATGGTCCCCGATACTAATTTTGATTCTCGCATTTTCCGTCTAAAAGTTAGTTTTTTTTTGGGCACGTCTCCGAGCTCTGACGTAATTGTGCGACGCTTTACATCCGCTTTCGAAGTAGGAATGCCTCAATTTTTTTCGGCCTCGGCTACCTCGACGGCGATGTGTTTGACAATTTATTGGACGCTTCTGCTCCCGATGATATCTCTGACCTTTGCCAGAGACATATTAAATCTCAAATACCGTTAAATATCAATGAAACGATCCACGTTTTTTCTTATTTGTACAGAAAGCAAATGAAAGTGAACACAGAGAAAGGAGTTTTGAATAGAAATTGTATATGGCTGGCGAACATCACCTTTTTCGGTGGCCAAACAGAAGGAGAGCTATGGTCAACATGTGGAGATAAAATAAATATTAAAACTTCCGTTTCTGAGGCAAATGAGTTGAAACATAGCGCGCATTCTCTTTTAAGGATATTCGTTTTGGGGACGTGCCTGCCCATGTTTGTCGGCTTTTTTTCCCAGTATAAATACGTAGTTAATTCCCGCGGTCGTCTCTTGAACATGAGCCTTATTCAATTAGGGATTCTGAATACTTGGAGAGGATTTCTGTTTTACGGCTTCTATTCTATTCAGCAGATCGTAGCGTTGCCGAGGTCCACCTTTTACTTTGGGTCTTGTTGCCTATTCGCGGCCCTCTTTTTGAACATGTTGCTGATTTCAATGTCTGTTGAGGTGATATCGTGGTTTTCAACATTTTCTCGTCGATTATTGGCGGTATGTTTGATATCAGTGCTCTCGTCGTTACTGGCTGCTGTGCTCCCTATTAACATTTATGTTATTATGTTCACCCCACTGCTGTTTTGGCTTCCCCAAATTATTCAAAACACTGTAAAAGGAAGTTGGAGCGCCTTTACTCCTTTATTCACCATTTGTGTTTCGATGTCATTTATAACCACTTCTCTCATTGTGCTGTGTGCACTGCCCTTACCCTGGGCTTTGAGCGCCGATGAAAAGCAAGCATACTTATCTGGCATTTTGTGGATGATTATTGTTTGCATTTTTTTGAACGCGCTAAAGACAATTGGTGGGGCAAATATTCCCTCTTGGATGGTGCCCTGGCGTTATCGCTACAAAACTTCCGTGGAGGAGCAGAGTGCTTCTCTGGCAGAACACAACATTTGCCCTATTTGCAACAGTTCTCTTATGGAGGATTTTGACCTAGACGACGAATTGTGGGTAACACCTTGCCGCCACCTTTTTCATAAAAAATGTCTCGAGAGATGGATGATAGAGCAGATGCAATGCCCTCTGTGCAGGCAGGATATACCAGAGCCGTAGTGCGCTTGCGATGCTATTCGATTTTTTATTTTCGTTTTTTGGGACTACATTAATTGAATAAGATCACCTTTTCCGCCTTGGCACGAACACAATCAAAATTAGAGAGAAAAAAAAAGGGAAATACCTTCGCAACGCACGAGGTAATTGATTTTTTCATAATTTTACAAATTTAAGTAATAGTAATAGCGGTAATAATAATAATAATAACGACAACTGTAACAATAAAATGAAAAATTACGCTGAGTATAACGATAAGTGTGGTAATAATAATAATAAAAATAATAAAATATTAATATTAATTTTACTTTTGACGGTGATAGTAACCAAACGATTAATATTGTAAAATTAATTATTATTATAAACGATATTGCTAATAAAATAACGGATTGACTTCCCTATTTATTGCTCTTCAAGGATATGACTCCATTTTAAATTACGTATTTTTTTCCTTTCCCGTTTCTTTTGGGTGAAAAAACAAGGGTAAAAACAACTAATTTTTACTTTGTAGTAATACGATGGTGTGGATTTAAAAAATGCAAAAATCATGAGAATTTATACTGATAACAATAATAATAATAATAATAAATACATAAATAATAATAATAATAATAATAATAATAATAATAATAATAATAATAATTATAAAAAATCGATGGAGGAAATACGGCAGAACGCGCCCAGGGGCTTATGTCAAAGAATGAACACTTCTGTACAATTTTTTCCACCAGCAAAATTCGACAGCGGCGGTGGATTTATTTGCGGAATATATTGTGCCCCCTTCTATTACTCTAGAGGGGTTGGCAAAAAGTAAGAAATAAAACAAAAATAAAAATAAAAATAATGATAAAAAAAAAAAAAAAACGACCTTTTTTTCTCTTCTCGAAGGCAATGAACAAATGTGGTCCACCCTCTGCTTTCATTCCAAATATTAGGGAGTTATTTTTATTTCCTCTCCCTTTTTCTTAAAAAAAAAAGAAATCATTGCTTTTATTATGTTTTATTTGTACACTCTCCATAACATCTGATTTATTCATTTATTTTTTATCCCTTTCTCCAGATTATTTTAGATGAATTCGTTGATTTCCGGAAGCTTTCAAGACTTTTCGTATTTTTCCCCCACTGAGGCGATTATATTTTATAATGTTGTTAGCAACTGTGGATTGCATAGTCTGGAAAGGGCTCCAGTGTTTGACCAGTCATTTTTCGTGAAGGACAACGATCTTAGTGACCTCACCGTACCTCCGTTTTTGGCGAACGAGACTCGTAATACTAGTCTGTTTTCTATTCGACTGTGCAGCCTTTCGGGTGGGTGGAAAAATACCCACCACTTGGATTTCTCTAGTATAAACCAAATTTGGACCAGCCTACTTATACGCCTGAGCAAGACTCTGGATGAGGAAAAATTTGTCATAAGATTATTTCCGTCAGCATGTTTTGATGAGCAAGATTTCCTTCTGTCAATTCTTATAACTGGTGTTTTTTCCATCTTAAAAAGTGCCGATAGCGGAGTGGTGCCCAACTTTAGGATTTGCTTCGAAATTTTGAATGATGACGCCGGAAAGATTATGTCCAATAGAGTTTTTCATTTTATTTCTTCAATTTTTAGCTCCTCCGTTTCGCTTGAAGAAGAGGAAAGCTTTGCCCCTTTTGAACATGAACAGCAATGCTTTGACGACTCAACTTCTTGGCTGGAGGGTGTCCGAGAAAAGTGCGTGGAGTGGTTTGAGGATGCGTGTGATGCGGACACACCTGGAGAAAGTGGAAAAATTCTAAGTGTTATTCTTCCCCGAATTCCTGAAATTAGGAATGCTGTTAAAAATGCCATTTTGGACAGTTATTCTAGTGAACCCATCTGCTTAGTGACAGAGGAAGATTTGCTGCGCACGCGACCAGAAAAAAAGATATTTATTTTGTTGTGTTCTGCCCAAGCACTATTTGACACGGCGTTGCTAAACATTGTACAAAAATTAAACGTAGTGGAAATGATTCACTGCGGATTTTCCGAGACAAGCATCAATCAAGGTGTTGACATTCACCTTATAGCCGGCATTTTAGGTATTGAAAACAACGCCGATTCCGTCACCGTTATTACTGGTCCCCAGAACTTCATTTCTCTTCCTGAAAACGATGAGGCGTCCCTGCCGTACAAAATTCTCTTGCTCCTTTCTCGGAGGTTTATGCCGCAAACGAGGGAGATGGGCCGTACCTTTGTGTTTAGAAAGGACTTTTTTATTTCCAACGGGGGGTGGTCTCTATTGTTTAAGTCATGTTCATTTCTCCACAAGATAGGCGCCCTGCAGTCGTTTACCGTCGCGGGAAATACTTGTATGATCAGCTTTTCTTCCTTTGGTCATTTCGCGTCGTCTGAGATGAAAATTTCTAGTTCTAGTTTTGAGGAGCCTCTTTTCTCAATTACAGAAAAAAAATTCCTGCTGTGGGCCTTCGTCCTGAGGTTATCCAAAAAAGACGCGTACTCCTTCATTGAAAATTCTCGGCCCCTCGTCCAGAATATCGGCGTGCTTTTGGACGAATTTTGCCGGGCCAATCATTTGTTATTTACAGAGGGGAAGTCAAAGGAGGGCCTTGTCTGCCTCGCGGAACAACTTTCTACTTTTGGCCTAAAAGACAAAACGGAGGACGGAGATGAAGAGGAAAACTACCGCTTTTTTTCCTTTTTGGGTTCCCCGTTTGGAAAACGCGTCCCACTTCAGTCGCGCGCTGAAAAATCTGCCTCCACTAGCTGCCGGGGATGGTACAATCGCACCCATTCGGGGACTCTCTCCGAAGAGAAGAATGCCGTGACCTCTTATCAACCTCCGTTGTCCTCCTTGTACTGCGAGTTGCAAACTGCGGACGGCGAGTGCGTTATCCAGTGCCCCTTAGAAATTAGCTACCCGGCGATTATTGTGCGATCAGTCCTCCACACGATTTTTAATAACAACAATGTCATTCTGGAAACACACAAAGAAAAAAATTTACTCCAAATTCCCGAGAGCATTCTTTCGTCTGGTGTTTTTGAAAGGGTGGTGAATAATGTAAAACTTTCGAATGTGGGCCTCTGGCTCGACGGTGCCATGTGCGAGTCAAAATTAAGAAGGATGAATTCCAATCTTCTAGCCCATTCTCTACTGTCGGGGGGTGCTTACCTCAACAAATGTCAACGCCATTCGTTGGCGAAGCGGCACCGCGAGAAAGAGGGCGGGGACACCACAGTCACTGGCGAGATCCAGTTTACCGGAAAAAAGCCACAGACACGCGCCGAATCTGAAACAATTGAGGATTTCTTAAAAATGGTTGGTGAAATAGGCCGAGAAAAATCTGAAAAAGCACTCCGCGGCAAGAAAGGATTCGAGTTCATTCATGAAGACCATTATCTTCATCCGTTTTTACGAATTTAAACTCTTGAGGGGTCCCTCTGATTAAAATACTTTTTTTTCTTTCTGTCTCTCCGAAAAATAAATGTGATATTTTTTCTTTTGTCCTATTTTTTTTTTTTGTTCTCACCTCTATGACAATTGTTTTTTCTCGTCCTTGCTTTACTTCCAAACTTATATCAATTTAATTATAGTGAAGGACAGCCAAACAAAAATTTAGGAGCAAATGAAGACAAAAAGATCAACTGCGGAGAAATGCAGCCTGTTTATCTCTTCAGTGGCCCTCCTTTGTGTATTCTATTTAGTATTTGAGAGCTGGCGGTCGAAAACACACGCGTCCTCTCTCAACGGAGAGTGGCGCTCTGACGCCGGTGCTAGCGCGGTGTTTCATTGTGTGGATGTCGGTACGTGGTCGCTGTCGTGCCAGCTGGACACTGCGGGTGCTCTGTGGAACCTCACCCCTATCACGGTGTACTCGTTATTTGCGGGGGGTTGGCTTGGGGTGGCGAGGACGGACGGCGGTCTGGTCACACTACTCTACCGGGAAAAGGTGCTGTCGTTGAATCTTGGCAGTGCCGCTGAGAGCACCGATTTTCATCGGGCCGGCTTGCCGGATATGGGAGGGAAGAGGCGCTACCTGTTCGCGATCCCCATTGTGGTAGCAAGCTTTAAGTGGCTACAATATTCCTTATTTAAAACCCCCATACGAAGGAGAAAACCGCTGCGGTATCATCAGTGATGGGCCGGCAGCCGGCTCATCTAATTTTTTTTCCCTTTCTACTTTTTAAATTATCGCCTTTGGTGGTTTGTCTCCTTTCTGAGTCACCATGTGTTCTTTCCACTCCTTTTTTTTCCTCCTTTTTGTTATTCTTTTTTTTTTTCTACCCTGACAGTGCCCACCATGCAAAGCGCTAGTAAAAGAGAAATATGCTACGACGCCCGTGACGCGCATTTCAAATGCCTAGACAAAATGCCCGAAGATGCCGCCAAGGAATGTGCCGCCACGCTGCAAAAGTTTCAGAGCTCTTGCCCAAAGAGTTGGACCTCCTATTTTGAAAAGCAGAGGGAGAGAGAAGTGATGCTACAACTTCAAGTAGAGCAATATAAGGGCAAATCTTAAAAAAAATATCACACACGTATCACAAAAATTTATCATCTTTTTTTTTTGTTTTTTAATTCATTTCACCGTTGTTTACCGTTTTTGACTTCCCCCCCTTTTTTTTATTTCAACTTTGTATACCTTCAATCGGTTGTGAGTGAATGCCAATGTGACCTTCCGGTTTTCACTATTTTATTTCCCCCACTTTTTCTTGTTCTACCCCTGTAAATGAAGCCGATTTTTTTTTAATTTAAATTTTCGTCGGAACAGATGTCTCTAGGTGAGTCTCTCTATGTGAAGCACGCCCTCACTAGGAATTACATCAATATAGGGCAGATCCGCACGTTTTCTGCACTCATTGGTGGGATAGCCGCCGGCCTTGGGGGCATTACCGGTCTGTTTGGTATCCTCTTCTTCTTTGCGAACGCTCTGTTCACCTCTTTCATTCTGATCCTGATACTGTCCTCCTTCACCAGTGACCGGACAAAGGTTCAAAAGTACCTACCAAAAGGTTCTAAGGAACTGCTTTCGTTTGAGAATCTTATCAGCGGAGGGATGACCTTTGTACTATCGTGGACGATAGCCTATAACTTCATCTACACCTTTTGACGACGATGAAAACGGTAACAATAATAATAACAATAACGAAGAATATATAGGCACAGCTTCTCTTTTAATGGAGATCACTAATAACTGTTAAACACTAATCTATTTTTTTTTTTTGCTTGGTTGTCCTATTTTTTTTTTTTTAGTTTCTGACTCGTATTGGCCCTTTGCGCACATTCCATCCTACCCACACTTCCCCTTTTCTCCCTTTATCGCACCTTTTTTCTTTCTGCGTAGATGAAGAAACAATGGGAGACGACACCTTCTTTGGATTAGACATCCACGTCCCCGTCGCGGTCAACGTTATGATCGTGATCGTGCTCATCCTCCTCGCCGCTGCGATGGCAGGACTCATCCTTTCTATTTTCTCTCTCGATGTGCGGCGGCTGAATGGAATGGCGACGCAGGGCCCCACCACCCCTGAGGGGCAGAAGGCGAAAAAAATACTAACCATCCTCAATGAACCGCACTGGTTGATGATCACCCTTCTTACGTGGAACGACATTGCGCTAGAAATGATGCCGTTGCTGCTCAATATGTTCCTCAACCCCGTCGTTGCTATCGTTTGCTCCGTAATCTTCACCCTTGTATTCTGCGAAATCCTGCCACAGGCGATCTTTATCCATAACGCCTTCACCACCTCAGCCATTCTGGCCCCCTTTATACGCGTGCTGATGTGGGTGACGGCCCCCATTGCCTGGCCAGCCGGCAAGCTCCTCGACTGCATGGTGGGAAACCGCGAGGCTATTTTTTTCCGTCGCCGCGAGCTGCGAGAGGTGATCCGGTACCAGGAAACCCTTCCGCCGGCAGTATGTAATGGACAGGGAGGCAAAGGCGAAAGAGGCAGGAAGTGACGCGGAGACCGAGACCGAAGATGAAGACGACCTTACCGAAGAAGAGATGACCATTATGCTAAATATTTTGAGTCTCTCCGAGTCCTGCGCAAAGGACATGCTGAAAACGCCGATCGAGCAAATGTACACCCTGCACATTGACACAGTGTTAACGTATGAAATAGTGGAGATGATCTCCACCAACAATTTTAACTTTGTCCCCGTCTATGAGGATAAGAATGACCCGACAGAGGTGACGTCGATTTTGATGACCAAGGCGCTGGTCCTATTGATCTACAGCTACGCTGATAACCACATCCGCGTCCGCGATCTCCCTCTCTTGAGTCTGCAGCGTTTTGATGGGGCCATTAGTGGGACAGAGGTGTTTAACATTTTGCATTCCCTATCCCCACCTATCGCTGTCATCACCGACCACGATACCTCGCGGGTGCTGGGTCTCCTTACCCTTAGAACAGTATCGGAGCTGGTCCACCAGACCACGTTTAAATCAGAGTTAGATTACTACAAGTCACCGATGCAGTGGATTAACCAGTCTTGGAAGAAAAAATTTCAGCATTAGCTATACGCGAAGCTGTTCATTTTTTTTTTTTAAATTTACTATCGAAGTGGTTGGTGTGTGTTTCCATATTTCTATCCTTTTTTCATCCTTTCTACGGAGGTGATGCGTTTCGTTATATATCTATCCGCTGTCGGGTGAGTCGGCATCGGCGCGAGCTGAGCAAACATGTAGCAAAACAACAACAACAACAACAAGTTTATTAACTGTACATCTGTGCAAATAGAAGTTAATTTTGACGGTCAGCCATGCTTTGATGTTGTGCTATTTCACTTTTTTCACTGTTCTTTCTCCTTACTTTTTACTATCATTCCGAAAACATAGTTCTTCTTTTTTTCTTTTCCAATTTATTGTTTGTCGTCAGTATCAACCATGATGTCGAACCGCAAGAGCAAGAAACCCAGTGGCGCTCCGTTACACCAAACCAAGCCCAGCGGTGTTTCTTTCAACGGGAAGGATCTGCAAAGCGTGCGCGAGATTTGCATGCAGCACTACGACGCCGAGTACCTTTACCTCCGCGAGAACGAACTTGTCCAGTTCGACGTGGAAACCAAGATGAACCTTCTGCGTGTGTTGGATCTCTCGATTAACGACATTGGCGGCGCTGTTGACTTTCTCAATTATACCCCCCACCTTCGCCACCTCTACATGACCGGCAACAAGATAGAAACCCTTCAGGGCATCTGCAATTTTGCCTCTCTGGAGACCCTGTGCCTCAGTGACAACGCCATCAGCAGCTTTGAGGGTCTGTCCAACTTACCCTCTCTCCGCGTGCTGTCCCTGAACTTCAACAATGTCACTTCCTTTGAGTTCTTCCCCACTCTCCCCAACCTCCACACCCTCAACCTCGTCGGCAACCCCGTGACGGACGTCCCGTCCTACCGCAGCATGGCCATCGCCGTTAACTGCCCCGACCTGGTCTCCATCGACGGCAACCCTGTCTTGGAGGAGGAGCGCGCCGCGGTGAGCCACTACCAGGGCAAGATTGTGTACTGCATTAGAGAGGGCTTCATCGTCGAGGGCAACAACGTCGATGAGGCCGCCAGCCAGTTCTTACTCGAGCTCCAGCGCGAGCGAGAGTCCGCCAAGGTGCTTCAGCTCTGCGCCATCCGGATGAACCCGGCGGAGGAAGGCAGCAGCGTCATCACCGAAGGCGAGACTGTCACGCTGTCGCTGTGCATGCAGGACATCCGTTCCTACGGCGAGCGCACCGCGGAGGTCTTCCACTCCCGCTACCTCTACCCCGTCATCTTCAAGGTCTCTGGTGAGGCGACGGAGGTGTTTGCCGTGGGCTCCATGAACAACTGGAGCGACCCCATCGAACTGGAACGCTGCGAGGAGAACGGGGAGATCTATTTCCACACCACGCTCTACCTCCCCGCCGGCGACTACGAGTACCGCTACATCGTCGACGGTGTGGAGAAGGTGTCTGACACCAACCGCATCACCTCCAAGTTCAACCAAGGCTTCTGCAACCTGTACCACGTTACGGAGCTCGACACCCAGGAGGACGACCAGGACACCATCCTTCACATTCGCTGGATGCGCAACAACGCCGCGGGTGTCTTTGATATCGAGGACCAAAACTCCCTCACCTACACTCCCTCCACCCCCGATATCGGTTGCTGCCTCCGCGCCGAGGTGCTCGCTTACATTCACGGCGAGTTCTCCTTCCTGTACTTTGATATCTCGTCCCCCATCCTCCCCGCCCCGCCCAGCTGCCCCAGTCTTGAGATGAAGGGGAAGGCGGCCGAGGGCGCCATCCTTATGGCTGAGGCGCAGTACGCCGGTGGTATCGAGGGCAGCTCCTCTCTCCAGTGGTACCGCATCTCGGAGAGTGGGGAGGCCACCATGATCGACATGCGCGACCCTTGGGCCGGCTACAAGCTCACCCGGGAGGACATTGGCTGCCGTATCCGCGCCGAGTTCACCCCTGTCCGTGACGACTGGGTCGCCGGGGAGCCGCGCACGGTGGAGTCCGCCGTCGTCGTTGAGGGCGATCCGGAGTGCGAGTCCATCAAGATTATCGGCAACCTCGTGGAGGGCAGTGAGCTAGAGGTGGACGTAGTGTACAGCGGGGGCGAGGAGGGCGATAGTTTCTACCAATGGCTCCGCAAGGCTGACAACTCCGACGACTACATCGCCATTGAGGGCGCCAACACCACCCGCTACACGACCACCGCGGACGACGTGGGTAAGTGCTTGGCGGTGGAGTTCACCCCCGTCAACTCGGAAGGCAAAGAGGGTGAGACCTGCCGTTGCGTGCTGGAGAACCCCATCGAGGCCCAACTCCCTGAGATCCAGAATCTCTCCATTAGTGGACAGATGGACGAGGGTCACGTGCTGTCCCTGGAGTATGAATATCACGGTGGCCACTTTGGCGCCCACATGATCCAGTGGTACCGCAAGGCTCCCGGCAAGGGCAAGGCTATCAAAACCGGACAGGCCAACAGTGCATTCCTGACCCTCGGCGCCAAGGATGTGGGTTGCTGCATCGAGGTGTCCATGACTCCTGTCCGCGCCGATGGTGTCAAGGGCAATATTGTCCATGCCCGCGCGGACGGCGTGGTGACCGCCGGCGCCCCTGTCGTGAAGTTCCTCTCCATCGAAGGCGAGCCGGAGGAGGGCAACGAGCTCTCCGCTAAGGTGGACTACTTTGGTGGTATTGAGGGCCCCTCCGATATCAAGTGGGAGGTGGAAGACCCCGAGACGCAGGAGTTCGCTGTTGTCGCGGAGGGCGTTGCGAACTACACGGTGAAGCGAAAGGACCTGGGCAAGACGCTCCGGATTACGTACACCCCCGTCCGCGAGGACGGCGCTAGGGGAGAGGAGAAGAGCTTCACAGTGCAGGTGCACGGCGAGGTGCAGCCCCCCACCCCCGAGCCCGAGGAGGTCGCCGCCCCTGAGCCCGCCGCGGAGGAGCCCAGAGAGCTGGATGAGGTGAAGGAAGAGGAGAAGGAAGAGGCGAAGGAGGATGAAGAAAAGGAGGAGGAGAAGGATGAAGAGAAGGAAGAAGAAAAGGAGGAAGAACCCCAGCCCGCCGCCGCCGCCGCCCACGACTCCGACTCCGACTCTGGCGACGATGAGAAGCCCGCCCCTCCCGTAGAGGAGCCCAAGGAGGAGGAAAAGAAGGCCACACCTGTGGATGAGATGAGGGAACTTAGCCCTACCGCCGACGTCCAGGAGACCAAGGAGCCCGAACCCGAGCCTGAGCCTGAGGGTAACATCAAGATTGACCTCAAGAAGCACGACTCCGATGAGGACTCCGAGGCAGAATTGTAGACAAATTGAAAATAAAAAATAAAAATAAAATAAAATAAAAAGTACAAATACCCC